>JARHVA010000519.1:705000-767500 GCA_037957365.1 Torreya grandis
CCCCCCACAAAATCCATGGAGATACTTTCCCAGGGGTGAGTAGGAATAGGTAGAGGAGTATAAAGTCCTAGTTTCCTATTACTAGGTTTACTTGTGGCACAAAGGGTACATCCCTTTATATATTTACCAATAATTTCCTGCATACGAGGCCAATAACAATACATTTTCAAATGTACAACCATTTTAGCAAATCCAAAAAGACCAAAAATAATAGAAGTATGTGCTTCTCTAATCATGTGCAACCTCTCATTTTGAGGAATACATAGTTTACCCAAATGATACAAAAGCTCATTGTGTACATGATAGTCCAATTCTTCTACTTGTCTAATACTTATTAGGTCTTTATAAACATCCTAAAAATCAAGATCATTCACATATTATTCTTTATAACTTTCATGAAACAAAGAACCATATTGTAAAAGAATAGATGCAACAACCATAGGAGGCCTAGATAGCATATCTGCAACCTTATTCTAAATACCTTTTTTATACTTGATCACAAGATGAAATTGTTATAAGAAACCCATCCAATGAAAATGTCTAGATTGTTGTAGTTTGGTTTGTGATTGGAGATACTGTAAGGGCTGATGATCTGTATGAATTATTATTTCTTTTCCCATTAAGTAATGTTTCTATTTTTTAACACTTTGAACCAATACATACAATTCCTTATCATAAGTTGGATATTTTCTTACTACACTTGTAAAGGTTTCAGAATGATAATAAACCGGTTTCTTACCTTGCATTAAAATAGCTCCCATAGCATACTCACTTGCATCCATCTCGATCTCAAATGGTTGGTGTATATTAGGAAGTGCCAAGACTAGAGCAATACTTATCTTTTAATTCAAAGTGTTGAAGGATTTTTGATTTTTTGTTCCCCACTGAAAGACCTGTTTCACACTTGTCAAAGAATGTAAAGGTGATGCAATATATGAAAATTGAGCAATAAACTTTTGCCAAAACTATACTGTACCAAGAAAACTTATAACCTTAGTTGTGTTAGTGGGTGTAGGCCAATTAACAATGACTACCACTTTTGCAGGATCAATTTTCAATTTACCATGTCCTACAATGTAACCCAAGCATATCAAAGAGGTCTTGCCAAATTCACATTTTGACATTTTTAGATAAAGTTTTTCCCTTCGTAATGCATCCATGATATTCTTAATGTGGATCACATGCTCTTCCCAATACTTGATGAAAATCAATATATCACCTAAGTAAACTATAACAAAATCATTAAGGAACTATCTAAAAACATCATTCATCAATCTCATGAATGTAGCCGAGGCATTACATAACCCAAAAGGCATAACAAGCCATTCAAACAATCCCTATTTTGTTTTGAATGTGGTTTTCCACACATCACCTTCATTAATTCTTACTTGATGATATCCACTTCTCAAATCCAGCTTAGTGAAATAAATAACATGTTTTAATTGATCCAACAAATCATCAATACAATGAAGAGGGTAATGATTATTAATAGTAATTTTGTTTAAAGCATGAAAATCAACACACATTCACCAAGTGCCATCTTTCTTTGGCACCAAAATAATTGGCGAACCAAAAGGAGATGAACTTGGACGAATAACACCTCTATCCAATAGATCCATTACCTATTTTTTGATTTCCTCATTTTCCACCACTGATAACCTTTACATGCCAATGTTAGGGAGAGGAGAATCTTGTAATAGTTGAATTTCATGTTGAACTCCCCTTTTAGGGGGTAAGCCCTTAGGATCCTGAAATACATCATCATAAGTAGAAATGATTTCAACTAATTCATTCTTGTGTCTAGGATCACACTTTTCCAAAGCCTGAGAATATTCTTTTTCCTTAGACTTAATAAACATGAGATAAAAAGTTTAGCTTGAATTAACTAGTCTTTTCATTTGATTTGTTGTAACCAAGGAAAGACTTGTTCTAATGTGATGTGTTTGAACTATATATTCAATGTCATCCTTAACAAGCAAGTACTTATTCTCCTCTCTATAAAATATTGCTTTTTTATCATAAATATATGGGCTTCCCAAAACAATCCCACATATGTCCAATGGAATAACATCCAACTCAACCTCATCTACAAAATTGGATGTGATGGCAAACCTTAATCTACAAGTTTGTGAGAGTTGTAGCTTCACATTATCACACACCCAACCTAGTGGATAAGGATTTGGATGGGGATTGGTTTGTAAGCCTAGCTTCTTAACAATCTCTTCAAAAATTAAATTTGCTTGTGAACCACTATCAAATAGAGTTTCAATCGTAGTATATTTTGAAACAACTCTAATGTGGAACAATTCATTCTTTTCTTATCAACATGCACAGAATTTTGTTTAGAATAAGATGTAGCATTTGATGACTTAGTGATAGAAACTAAAAGAGAAAAATCATTATGTAATTCCATAGCTGTGATCTTAGTTTCATCACCTAAATCTGAACCTAAGTCCTGAACCATAGCATTAGCCTTCTTTTCTTTCTTTCGAAACCTCTTAGGCTTTAACTCAGGATGTAGTTTCCAACACTTAGAATCATCATGATTTTTATTGAAATGATTAGAAAATGGTTTTCCTTCTTCTTTTCTAACAGTATAAGTGGATTTCTATTTACCCTTTCCTCATGAACTTTCCCCTTTGGATTGCTTAACATTAGATTGCTTACTTTTTACTTTAGGAAAAGATTCTTTTGATTGTTTTCCTCTAGCCTCTAAATGAGTGGCTTGAACACATAATACGTCTAAATTAGTGGGATTGAACATAAGAATCATATGTCTTAAGTAACTATGTAGCCCACCTATATATTTTAGCAGTGTTTCTTGTGTGTATAGAGGAACATTCAGAAGTAAAGCTTTTTTCCTAGCTTATTATGTATAATCTTGAACATTTTCGCCTTTTTCTTGTTTGAAACTTTGCCAATCCATCATGGCTTGTTGCATATAGCCTAAAGGATAGAATTTCTTTTTGAGTTCTTCAATAAATTCATTCCAAGTAGAAATTGAGTTACCTTTTTGATGCTCGACTTCCTTTAAATTACTCTTCTAGTAGATGAGAGTTGTGCCTCCCATACGAAGAGTAGCCAAATGAATTTTTGACTCATCCCCTATAATATTTTGGACCCTAAAATAAACTTCAATCTGCTTGACCCAATTATCCAATTTTTTGGCATTAACTTTAGCATTAAACATTGGTAATTCAAAATTTATATTCAATTTTAGTGAAGGGAGAGATTCCACAGTTTTTTTTACCGTCATCAGATGAAAAAGGTTTTTTGGTTTCTTTACCTTTTGATTCTCGTGAATCACCTTATTTTTCATTCTTGAATTTCCTTTGTTTGTCATAGTATAGTTCCTCAACCATGCTTCTTATGTCCATGAAGGCTCGGTAGAAAGCTTATTCAGATTCCATCTCTTCTTCAGCCATCCTTGAAGCATACCTTGAACCAATCTTTGGATTATACTCAATGAGTTTTCCTTCACCCTTTTGAGATTTAGACCTTGTCAACATACACTAGCAATCACTATTAAATAACAACCACTCTGATACCAAAAATTTGATCTATAAACTGAAAATACAAGTGTAGTACATTTGAAAAACACTTTTTCACATTTAAGAGATCCTTCAATTTCTCACTTTTTTTAAAAAATTTTGTATACAGAAATTAAAACTAGAATTTAAATGAAGATCGAAATTAGATAATAATCAGAGAAAATTAAAATAATTCACTAGCAAATTGATAACAGAGTTCGGCTCTAATAGCCTATGTCTCTGGGTCTGTTTGAAGTGAGGACCATTTTCATTTATTTTTTTCAACAAATGGCTTCCAAAATCAATACAAGTCTTCAATTCACCTTCTCTAATCTTTGCTTGCCTATAATTATATCTCTCAAAACTAAAAATAATGGCCCAAAGCCATATAAAGCAATAATAAGACTCTAACTTTCTTAAATATCCTTACACTATCAGCTTCTTGTGTGTATTCAAGTAGAATTTTATCCCTTTTATAACACTTCGACATCCATAACTGAAGTGGTAAAAGCCTTATCCTTTTGCACCAAAGGTGTAGGGTTCAAAACCATTGGCCTCCTTTTTAGGCACTTTAGAATCACCAGTCTTCCGCCTTAGGTGCATTTGACTTTTCTTTGTCCCACATGTGTTGGGTATGATAGTTTTCAATGCTTAAAATAGACAATTTTATCCCCTTTTCAAATTACAAGACTTAGGTGCCAACTTAGGCCACCACTTAGACTTGGTCAATGCATGATTGGTGGGGTGAGGTGGTAGGTGACGTGGCAGTTTGTGCAAGTTGGCCTTTAGCACCTTGTTTCAAAGTGATAAATGTTTGAAAATTTCTCAAATAACATGTGAAATAAAAACACCAAACCCAAATATTTTTTCACTTAATTATTTTGCCACATTTCAAATGGCTATTGGTCCACTTGGCATATTTAAACAATGCCACGTCACTTTCAACACCCGATTTCTTCAACTAGCTATATATTGAGCATCTGGACTCCATTTTTCATTCCATAAGAAGTGCTAGAAATCTCTCAATGAATTTTATGATGTGAAAATGATTCAAATAGAATTTGAAGACTTTTTTAAAAATAGAACGGTACATGGATCCACCTAGATCATAACATTAATCCAAAATAGGATTAAAAAAATTGGTGAACTTGTTCCTTTTCTTGAGCATAAAAATCCTTAGTTTCATTAGGGATTTAACCTATTTTCATACAGTTTCATATTTTTGTAAATATTTTAAATTTTCACACTTGATTTTATAAATTCTATCTATCAAATCAAATCATGGCTATAATGGATATGCATAATTTATATTTTCTTATTCAAGATATGGTAATAATAATAATGTGTTATTGATATGAAATATGTAATATATTTAATAATAATTTAATTAAATAGATTCAAATTATGTATGAGAAAACTAAGGCTAAAATTATTCATGATATTTTCTTCATACATCTTAGTGGCATAAATTATTTAAATATTAAAATTGATAAAATATCACTTACAACTAGAGGCCAAAGATCCTATATTAATTATTTCATTCCTCTCCCGATACTTAAAAGTAGTGATGGATACCATACTTATCCTAATATTTTTCCTATAATTATAATAGATTTTGAGGACCATGTTGTCACAACATGAACAGGTAGGGTGTAAGGTATTTAAGCTATTCCTCCTTATCCCCATACACACCCACAATGCTAGTTATTTAAATTAAAGAATATGATATTATGGAACAAATTAAAAATAAACCTACTAATGTATATATATATATATATATATATATATATATATATATATATATATATATATATATATATATATATATATATATTCATAATTCACCTATTTATAAGGATATTCCCTATGCAGTGTTACATGATATAACTTTACCAAGTGACATAGGACCACCTTATATTACTTCTATCATAAATACATTATGATGGATTTATGATGGATTAAGGAAAGTATACATTTTGATAATGAGTAATTATTTAACATACATATTATTATTCAACACATCCCTTTATATATTTAATTAAATAATAATAATATGGGATTTATGCAAGTTTTGGTGGATAATGGATCTATACCTAATATTTGTAAAAATCCTTTCCTTAAGTTACTTAGTATAGAATCTAAGGTTATTGAATATTCAAATTTAAATATTTTTTAATTACATAATATAAATTTTATAGCCTAAAATTTCACCCTAGATAAGTCAATTAGACCTTCTCAATTTTAGAATAACATGGAACTATCTCTAGGCATAGACAAGCTACTACAAGAGATAGATCTCTATGTTTGAAAGGGATAGCTCCCTTGATATATATTTAAAATCACACACTACACTATAATAATCAATATTGGGTGTGAAAATGGAAGAAGGAAATATAAATCAACCTAAAATAATGAAGGTGATACACCAAATATAAGTCCACAAAACACACTTGCATCTACACTAAGAAAGAAGACTACTAAAACTAATCTAAAATATATGTCCTTCTAGCATAAGTATTTCTCGTAGAGGAAAATTTATATTCATATCAATAAATGGGTGAAAATAAGGTGTGAAACTAAACACTACTAATCTCTGTCACACTTCAAGGCACAATAAACACATACACTTTATGAAACCTATTAGAAGAGATATCACTCACACAAAACATGCAAGAGCGGAATGAAAGCAAGGAGAACATATTCATAAATTTTCAACCACATAAAAAAATTTAAATACTTAAGAAAGAGATTTAAAATAAACTTCATTAAAATTTATTCAAAGTCAAATGATATGTCAAAACTAGCAAGGCTTGACCATACTAATTGTGGATCCATTACAAAGCCAAAAAGGGTTAAATATATAGAGCATAAGAGAGGAGAGAGAAGAAGAAAAATGGAAAGGTCACAAATCCAAGTGTCATAATTTAAAAAATAGTTAAAGTGTAATATAGTTAAATTATAAACATGTCATGAGTGTTGTCTTAGACAAATATCCATCACAAACATGACATATCTTTCAAGTTGGTGTAGAAACACTTCACATTCTTCTTTCAAACTACCTTCATGATGATGAGTCACTTGACTACTTAAAAATGAAATATGAAGTATTTTACAAATATTTAATAAAATTTGAGGTTGGAAACAATATTTTTAACATTCATCTATGCCCCTAAATTGATGACATCACCTTTGTCACTTGTCATTCACTGTTTGTAGTTATTCATTAGCCTTCTAGGTCTATCTTCACACTTGTCACTTAAGTGGATTGTAGTTTCTCATTAATATTTTTAGATATGTGTTAGAAAAATTTAAAATAACTCTTTTTCCTCTTTTATATCATATATATCTCCATGAAACTTAAAACACTCACTTCTAATCTTTGACAGTCACTTTGGCTTTCCACTATCTTATTCAGACTACCTACATTGAACGGTCTAAAAGATAGGTTTCCATGATATAATAATATGACATATGATTATGATAAGTTTAAAAATGTCCCTGCACACCTCCCATAATGTTTTTCACTTATTTATTCTCCTTTGTACTTGTAACACACTTTAAATCTTGAAAAATATCTAGAATTAGGTATGTCTGTACAAGTGATAGTACAAATAAATTGGGTGGAAAAGATCTTGGGAGAGTTATAAATAGGTTAAAATCACTTACAAGGAAAATTTTCCACTTATAGATGTATAAATCTCCATATTTTCTCCATCAAGTTCAAATGAGGCTTTTGGAAAATTTTGAGTCATTTAGCTTCTTAGCAATGATTCATAAAATCTAGATGTCTAACTCTCAAACCAACTCCACAAATTTTTAGTTTAAGACCATATTAAACAACCCATATATTATTTTGGAACCATTTTTAAGCTAATTTTGGCCTATATATAAATATTTTTCCTAAATGGATGATCTAAGTAGAGTTTTGGATGTAAATGGTCCAAAGATCTTATATTACTTACAAAGCTTTTGAAAAAAATTAAACAAGCTTATAGTGTACTTTGTTGATATTTGATTATAAAGTATTGAAATAGGTCTATAATTTTAAGGGAATAATAATCAATGGGTTCTCATGATGATCATGACTTTTATGGACATAAATCAGGTTTCACATGTCTTAAAAACTCATTTTGAGCCTTGAAAGTTTACACAAGAATAAAAGAGCTAGACCATCATCAACATGTCATGTAAAATCAAGTAGGTTATTTTGGTTAAAAATTTAATAAATACACTTGGAAACCCTCCTAGATCTAAAGGATCATATGAAATCAATGATTTTAGTGCCAAAATCATCTTCTACAAATTTCATGTCTTGATGAGTTGTCTATCTTAGGATATAAAGCTTCAAAGTAAGACTTGTAGAGTGAAACATGCATGGGGATGTCAAGTTAAGGATTCATGAATTAAAAATTTAAATTTAAATGCTCCAAGGATGAATGCATAGCTAAAAAGTGTTAATATCATAGGATCTCAATTTAATATCCAATGGTGATTGGGTGATCAGTGACGTCAGTGGGTCTCAAAGATCTAATAGCATGTGTTTAATCATTTATCAAAGATCAATAGTGAGCATTAAGTTAAAATGTTAGCATGAACACATGGATAACAAGTGTTAAGATCTCAAGTATCTGATCAAAGATATAATGGTGCATGGTGACTGATAGAGATAGTGGGTCTAGCTAGATTGATGGTGTGCATGTAATCATACAAAGAAAATCTAACTATGAGAAATGGGTCAAAATGTCAGTGGATCCTAAGAGAAAATGCATGGGTGAAAAGTATCTCAACCATGTTAGACTAGTAGAAGATCCATGGCTTGTTTTCATTCACACAAAGGGAGATCTATGAGTGTGCATGAGGTCAAGGAGTCAAATTAATGGTAGTATGATCATATGGAATGAATAAGGAGCTAACATATGGTATAATTTGAGAAGCCTTGGATCAAGATCAATGGTTTTTATTAAAATTCAAAAGCTAAGGATTGAAAATTCAACTTAGGTCAAGCTAGGGTAGATATTTTAAGAGGATGTCATAAATTTAGACATGTTGGATAAGGGATTTCACCACCTCAAGCAGGTAAAATGCATAAATTTAATATCAAACATGATCTATATAACTAAGAGTAAACCATACAAAGCTACCTAATGTTACTAAAGTCTTATAAAGCTTTGCAAGAGCTTTTAGATGTATATTTTACATTTTTTAGACTCAAGAAGCCCAACCTATGAATCTTCATTTGTAATCATGACTATATGAAAACCAATAAAGGAGACTAGTTTTCATCTATAGTAGATATATATTCAATATTTAAAAGCAATGGTAGAATAGTGACTATACAAGGAATGTCATAAATAACACCAATGAGCAAGGTCAAGTAACTACCTGATAACATGAATAAAATCAAGCATGATTCAGGAGGATAGTGAAGGGCATTAATGTAGAGGAGCCTGAGAAGGATGGTGATGGTGGGGATTACTTTCTACAACTAGTCTTGATCTTCACATTCTCCATCATGTTAGGAAATGATATAGTGACATTAATGTAGGGGAAGGATCGAGAAGGATTATGGTGGTGGTTGTTATGAGTGGGGTTGAACTCATTAATGACTCTTTCAGCACTAATTTATCTCTCTTACCTTATTTCTTCTTATAAATACTAGATTTGAACTCTTGATTTGGAGTCCTCATCTTAACATAGGAAAGCTCTACCAAAATCACTTTGTTAAACTCTTTTGAAACAATATATGACATTTTAGATTCTAGTTCAATGCTAAGTGTACTTTATTGAATTTTGAATTAAAAATGTATGTTGTCTACTCATCATCTGTAGGTCCTTTATATACCTTTCTTTAATATTTTTAGTTTCTTGTAGGTTGTGTGAAGTGTTATCTAGTGAGGTTTCCCTTGGAGTGTCATAAGTTTATAGTGTCTTACATAGACCTATCTCTTTTTGTCCTCTAATTTGCAAGTCTCTTTTTCAACCTTCTTACAAAATACTCATGTTTGGAACCCTATAATAGAATCTAATCAATTTGTCTCCCCATTGGATTCATTAGTATTCATAAAAGTGTCTAAATTGAAAGTGGATCATTGAACATTTGGTACATCACCACACTTAAAGTAGATTTTCATTCATGCATTTTCTCCCCTTTCCATCCCAATATATTATGTTTTAATAAGAGAGATTAAAATTTTCATATATGAGGAGCTAGCCTCATTAAAAAACCTAGATGTCTAACATAAAATTAGGTAACTCACAGCCTAGGGACATTCCCATGTTGGACTAGGTTTGAGAGTAGGACTTTAAAACTTTTACCTTTAGCTAGGATGCATTCTATAACCTCCAATAGTTTTTATAATGCTCGGTGGGACACATTATCTTTGGTATGACCTAAGTATAGAGTTGAGAATAAGCATTTCCAATAGATGAAGGCATTCACCATCATCAAAATCTAAATATTCTCTAAGTTGTAGAGTTCATAGCATTATCTAGACAACACCTCTCATGCCAAAGGTTAGTAGAAGGTCAGATAGTAAAGGTGTTGTATTTGAATTCATTGAGAAACATTATCTTTCATATAAAAGAACAATATTTAATAGGATAGGTCCTTATCCCCAAAATAAATATTCATCTCCTTGTCATCCATTTTTTTTAAGCAATGCAACCCACACTATGAAAATGACAAGGCCCAAAATGAAATATTTTGTGCTCTTCAATGTTAGTAGCCCTCTTAAACTTTAGAATTATGATGATATCCCTACTACCTCTTTGAAGAGTCTACCATGCTTTATAGGATATAACTCCAACACCCCTATAAAGCACATAACTGACATTGAAAACTTTTGTTTAGTATATAACATTACAAAAGAGAATGTATCCATGAGACTACTATCCACATCCTTAAAAGTCAAAGCCCTAGAATGGTATATGAGTCTAGCTCCTACCTCAATAAATACTTGAGATGAGTTTGGTGAGTGCCTATGTAAAAATTTTGAGGATAGAAGTGATCATGTGTCACTTGTTAAACAACTCACCTTAATTAAGAGGGCATTCTAAGAATCTATGGTTGATTTCAACTATATATTCAAAAATACTTAGGATAAGATCACTATAATCATTAAAACCACACCCAATTATGCTTTTATTTACTATTTGGGAGCATTGAATTTAGACATTGTAGTAATGATCCAATCTATGGGTGGGACAACTTTGCCTGGGGCTTATGAAATATCTATAAGGGAAGAAAATTATTTGATAAAAGTAGGGAAACTCATGCCACATCTCATGCCAATTTTTATTGATCTTTAATCTCCATTTCCCACTCTAAACAGTCAAACCCAACCTGATGATAGTCAATTGGACAAATTTCCATGGATTGAGAGCTTATTAAAGGCATAAAATAAGCTAGTGGCTATAGAGAGACAACAAAGACTTCATATAGGCTATACCAAGGTCCCTTCTAAGACCAATACCCTTCTAAATCCTATAATAGACCCCTTATCCATAAAATCAATAATCCCAAGGCCAAATTTCTCAAGGTCGATCTTATAATAGTTACAACCCCATAACTATAATTAGCTCAAGATCCTTGGTCCCAACATAAAATAATGCTACATAAGAAGGTCAATGTCAATTAGGAGGGTAGTCTAATGAGTTGGTAATGGATAGAAGTGGAAAAATGTACCAAGATCCTAGTTAGTAGCATGCTCCTTCATTCCAAGGCCATGACACAATGCCTCCTCCACCATAAGGTATTCTAATGAATCAAGATAATATGCCTACCATGACATCATTAGAAGATCATATTTAATAGTAGGGGAGTATGGGTAAGGAACCAACTGACACCATGTGCATAAAATTTCAATAAGGGGAAAATATGTTTGAGCATGTAGCAGTAAAGATGGGGAAGACTATATAAAGGGTAGATGAACCAGTCACAATCAATACAAGATATAAGAAGAGGATGTTAGATGATAATTTAGGGTAGCCTAAGGCTTCTTAAACACCCTCACAAGTTAGTTAATAGACTACCAATTAAAATATAGTTGATAAATCTCCTATAACTCAAAAAATACCTCAACATTATGGACAACAACACAAGTCTCCTTTGTTCCTCATGTCACTCAAGTTCTAAGTGATGCTTTCACTTCTAAGATGTATTTCAAAGGTACTAGTCTTCCTTTTAATATTGTGAATAATATGAAAAATGATAATGCCACTATTTCTATGTATGATTCTCTACCTATTTTGAGACAAAAAGAGATTCTTCAACAAGAGCTATCCAATCTTTTTCATGTGAATGAGACAACTGATAAGGTGAATAATATATTTACCAATAGCATTCAACCTAGTCAAATGAAATTTCTTACTCAAGCTCCTAGTCAAGATCAAGTTTATAATGTTGATCATCACTATAAGGTTATCAAACCACCTCCATTCTATTTGTTAATCATCATAGGGGAGTACTTATTTCACAATTATATGATATATTTAGGATCTTCAACCTTAGTTATGCCTAAAGACATAAAAGATAAGCTTGAGTTTATGTATGTGCCTAATGAAAAGTGTGTTCTCCAATTGGATGCTTCCCCCACTAAAATAATATATATATTGAAACACCTTCAGATCACATTGGTAGCTTGCCCAAATCGTGTCATCACTTAGGATATAATGGTTGTACTCCTACCCCCATATTTTTCCTTATGCATATCTAGGGATTTTATTACAAAAATTAGGGGCTATTTTTCCTCTAACTGGTCATACATGGTTTTCAAGACCAGCTATGTGACTAGGGTCACTATGAGGTCAGAACCTATCTCTAGGTTCCATCTATATCCCTATATGCCTTACCTTACAAACATAAATTACACCATATTGGATGAGGATGACAATACTAGTGAAAAATAACCTCATGACCATAATGAAGACATTTTAGACCTATACTTGGATGAATGGGTAGATGAAAATCATGGATTTGATCCATACATTAATATTGAAGAAGCAGGATTAGGGGTGTATTGTACACATGGGGAAGGTGATATTATACCTTGATTAACTAACACCACTCAAGAAGAAGATGGTTTATGGACTTTATTATTTGATGGATCAAGGTCAAAGAATGGTATTAGAGCTGGAGCCATGTTGGTTTTACCCTCAGACTAGAAGTACTATTTGGTTTCAAGATTTTAATTTAGTTTCACTTTAAACATAACTAAATATGAGTCTCTTATACATGGTTTGAAAGAGGCAAGAAGATGAGGTGTAAAACTTCTTAATTTCAAGGGTGATAGTGAGATTTTTATATAAAAATTTAGAATCATTAGTGAAATTAAGAACCATCATTTGAGATATTACAAGCATCATGTATGAGATCTCATAGAGGACTTCATGGCATTCAATATACAATCATCATGTATGGATTGTATATTGAATGCCAAATTGACATACAGATAGGATTACAACCATTAGAGGTAAGTATGAGGTTATAACAGTTAAAATAAACTAGAGTGAAGAAAATATAAAGGTCATATGAAGTCTAGTTATACCTGATAATGAGGTGAGTTGGTAGGTGTTTGATAATGATGACCAAATTATATGTTTTCTAATGTAGGAGGTAGAATTCTGCCATAAGAATCAAAATAAATTTCAACATTAGTATGATCATCAGATAGTGAAATTAAGATCTAAAAATCTTCCTAAGGGACTTGTGACCTTGTAAATCATCTTCAATTAATATGACCAAGTGAGTAGAGGCAAGGCATGTATCTTAACTACAGAGGAACATTATGAAAGGATAGAGATCTTCAAGGATAAATTATTGATGTTATGAAATATTAACATAGTAGAAGAGACAGAAATTCATTCATTACTTTATGCCAAGAGTTATCTTATGTAATTTAATGGGAATACAAGGGTTTGAACAGTTTTAAACCCAAACTTGCACAACATACCATTAAACTAAAGGGAAATTTAAAACTAGTTAGGTAAAAACAAAGGCCTATCAACCCAAAATTGGGGGAGTTGCTTAGAAGGAAGATATTTAATTTGATTGAGTCAAACATAATATTACCCATTAAACATTATTCCTAGGTAGAAAACCTTGTGCCAGTGAGGAAAAAAAATGGGGAAATATATTTATGTGTTGACTTTAGGGACCTCAATAAAGTGTCCTTAAAAGACCATTACCCACTACCCTTAATGGATCACATTCTTCAAAAGGTGATAGGTTCTTAAATATTCTCATTACTTGATGGCTACTCTAGTTATAAACATATTATGGTCAAGGAAGAACTTAGGCATAAGACTACATTCACCACAAACTGGGGCACTTATGCATATATGAAAATGCCCTTTAGACTATGCAATGCTGGAGAAACATTCCAAAGAGTAATGGATATTGAATTTAAAGGATTAATTGACATGGTGTTAATATACCTATATGAAATCACTATTTTCTCTAAGGATCTAACTGATCACATTTATCACTTGAGGTTAGTATTTGAAAGATGCAGAGAATTTCGTGTGTAATTGAATCCTAAAAATGTATATTTGGTGTTCATGAGGGTAGATTATTAGGCCATGTAGTTTCTAGGGATGGTCTTTCCATAGATCCTAAAAGAGTTGTGTCCATTTTATCCTTACCCTTAACCACACACAAGAAGGTTCTATAGAGTTTCTTACGAAAGATTAATTTTATAAGAAGGTTTATCCTAAGCTTTGCAAAGTTGGTCAAGCCTCTTACTCACATGTTAAGAAAATGCAAGGAGTTTACATAGACCAAAGAAGATAAGAGGATTTTTAGGGCCATCAAAGAGGCCATCTCTCATCCCATACACTTTTTAATACTAATTTTAATAAATAAATCTACTTGTATGCCTTCTCTACATTAGATCCAATCTCTACCATGTTGATGCAACACAATGAGAAAGGTTTGGAATAGCCTATTAATTTATTTAGTTAGGCCTTAGAGGTATATATTTTTAGAGAAATATGTGATTATATTGGTGAGAGGGTTAAATAAATTTAGGCACATGGTCTCCAATATTTTGATCATACTCATGGTGGCACACCCAAGTATTAAAGAGTTTATACTCAATAGAGACCTCAATGAGAAAAGATTTGGATGGGTGATAAAATTCATGGAGTATGACATTGAATTTAGAATGATGAAACTTGTAAGGGGCATAAGGTTATGTTTATACCTTGAATCATAGGTAAAACATGATAAATATCACGTGTTAGTAGTCCATGATAGCCAATAGGTAGCTACAGACAACACACCTTTTAGTTAGACACATGATATACTCAAATATCTTGAGTTAGGATAATGTTCTATGCAACTATATAAAGAAAAACAAGGAACTTTAGGTTTAAAATTATACCTTATGTCTTGATATAAGGAGTAATTTTCAAGAGATACATGCGGGGCATGCTTTTGACATGTGTAGAATCATGCCAAATAGATAAGCTACTTGAATAGTTGCATGATGGTCTAGCTGGTGGGCACTTTGCTTCCAAGACTAAAGCCTCTAATATCATTAGATATAGGTAATTTTGGCCCAAAATTTTTAGATATGAACACTCTTGGGTAGTGAAATTCACAAAATGTGTAATGTTTGTTGGCAAGTAAAAATGAGCTGCCCTTCCCTTACAGCCCATATAAGTAAAATAGTTTTTCATGAAATGGGGCTTAGATTTCATAGGGATGATATACCCCCTTCCTGTAAAGAACACAAATGGATAATTATAGCTAAATAATACTTTAAAAAGTGATTTGAAGTAACTACCCTCAAGGAAGCTAATGAAGATTATGTTTTGGACTTTTATGATAGCCGTATGACCAGATTTGGTGTGCCTTCTACAATCATTTTTGATAATGTATTGGCCTTTAGAAGAAACATGGTATGTGAGTGGGATAGTTCACATAGAATTCATCTCAATGCATCATCTACCTATTACCCATATGGCAATGGACTAGTAGAGTCCACAAATAAGAATTTGTTAAGGATTATCAAGAGAACTATGGAAGATGGTTAGAAGGAGTGGCATACTAGACTAAGGAATACCATATGGGAAGATAAAGTGACACCTAATAAATATAATGGACACTCCACATACCTTTTTGTCTATGGGAAATAATCCAAACTTATTATATCTCTTGAAATTCCTATGTTAGAGCTTGCATATCAATTTTAGTTCCTAGAAGATGATGTTATGTAGATAAGGTTGAATGAGGTAAGACAACTAGAGGAGACAAGGGACACTACTATGCACATTTTATGGTCCAATAAACAATAAGTGAAGATTTTATTTGATAAGAGATATTCCTCAAATACATTCCAATAAGGTGATATAGTCTTCAAATGGGATGAGGACCTTACAAAACCAAGAAAACACTCTAAGTTTGATAGTCTTTAGAGTGGGCCTTATGTTATCATAGGTTGAAAGGAGACCAATTCCTTTGAGATTTATAGATTTAATGGAGAGATCATTCCCATACATATAAATGGAAGGTATCTTTAATTTTAATACTAGTTTTGTCTCATAATCTTTGTACTTAGGTAGATATGTCTATCTTTACCTCTAAGTGCTCTTGTACATTGCTCTAATTGTTGTCTTTTTGTTGTTTAGGTAGTTGTTTGGTGTGTTTTGTTTATTTATTTTTGTTTATGTGTGTCTCTTTTTTTAAAATTGTTTCTCAAATTCAATCATAATCCTTTTTTAAGTAATACTTCATTTGTCTAGTCATCATGAGCAGGCTTGATCAAATTCTAGGTTCCATGACCAGTAGGCTAGTCAAGCCAACTGAGTCTCTAAAAGTGTTGGCCAATTTTGGCCTTGGCCTACATACAAATATTTTACCTAAATATATGAGATTAATAGAGTTCTATATGGAATTAGTGGTCCAAATATCTCATATTTTTACAAAGATTTTGAAACACTTTAATCAAGCTTAAAGTGCAATTTGTTGATCTTTGAGAAACAAGTCTTGAAATAGGTCTAGAGTTGCAAGGGAAGAAGAATAAATATATTCTCATGATAATCATGATCTTCATGGACATAATGTAGGTTTTATAGGTCTCATAAACTCATTTTGATCCATGAAAGTTCTTTCAAAAGCATAGAAGAGCTAGACCGTCATCAATACATCATGAAGAAATAAATAGGTCAGTGTAGTTGCATGTTTAAAAATGCATTTGGAAATCCCCCTAGAGCTAAAGGATCACACGGGATAAATTTTTGTAGTGCCAATATCATCCTTTTAAAATTTCATGTCTTGATAAGTTATCTATCTCAAGATATAAAGCTTCAAAGTTAGACTTGTAAAGTGAAACATATGTAGGGAAGTCAAGTTAACGCTTTGTGAAATATCTATTTGAATTCAAATCTTTCAAGGATGAACATGAAGATGAAAAGTGTTAAGATTTTAGGAGGTTAAGTCAAGATCCAATAGAGACTGGATGATAAATGATGTTGATGGGTCCCGATTATCTAATAATGTGTGTTTGATCATGCATCAAAGAGCAATGATGAACATAAACTCAAAAGGTCAGCATGAATGCATGGATGATAAGTGTCAAGATCTCAGGTATCTAATAAGAGATCTAATGGTATGTGGTGACTAATAGATATAGTGGGTTGAGGTAAATTTATGGTTTGTGTGCAATTGTACAAAGTATATTTAACAATGAGCAATGGGTCAAAAGGTCAGTGGATCCTAAAAATAAATGCATAGGTGAAAAGTGTCTCAACCATGTTAGACTAGTAAAATATCTATGGTTCAATTTCACTCATACAAAGGGAGATATATGGTGAAAATGAGTTTAAGAAGTCAAATTACTAACAGTAAGATCTTATAGAATGAATAAGGAGCTAACAGATGATAGAATTTGAGAAGGCCTAGATCAAGATCGATGACTATTGTTAAAATTTGAAAGGCAAGGATTACAAATTGGACATAGGTCAAGTCAAGTTAGATATTTCAAGAGGATTACATGAAGTTATATGAATTAGATAAAGTATTTTTCCACACTAATTAGGTATAATTCATAAATATAAGATCAACCATGATTTATATAACTAGGAGTAGACCTTGTAAAGCTGTCTAATGCCATTAAAGCTCTATAAATATTTATAAGAGATTCTTATAAATAGGTTTTATTTATTATTTAGACTCAATAATTCTATCTTACAGATCTTGATTTACAATCATGAATATATAAAAACCAATATAGGAGATTGGTTTTCATTTATAGTAGATCTATATTCAAGATTTGGAAGCAATGGTAGAATGGTGACTGTGCAAGGAATGTCAAAATAACACCAATAAAAAAGGTTGAGTGATTTCCAAATAACCTGAATAACATCAAGAATGATTGATAAGGATGGTGAAGGTCATTAATGCAAAGGATCTTGAGAAGGATGGTGATGTTTGGGATTGCTTCCTACAACTAGTCTTGATCTTTACATTTTACATCATGCTAAGAAAAGATACAGTGACATTAATGCAAGGGAAGGCTCAAGAAGGATTATTTTGGTGGTTTTTATAAGTGGGGTTGGGATCATTAATGACTCATTCAATAGAAATTACTCTATCTTACCTTCTTTCTTCATATAAATACTAGTTTTTAATACTTGATTTGGATTCCTCAGCTTGACATAGCGAAGCTCTACCAAAATCACTTTGTAAAACTCTTTTGAAGAAATTTAAGACATTTCAAATTCTAGTTTAATTCTAAGTGTACTTTATTGAAGTTTGATTTATAGAATGTATGTTGTCTACTCATTATCTATACATCCTTCATATACCTTGATTTAAGACTATTAGTTTATTGTAGGTTGTGTGAAGTGTTAGCTAGTGAGGTTTCCTTTGGAGTGTCATTAGTCCATAGTGTCTTACATAGACCTATCTCTTTCTATCCTCCAATTTGTAGGTCTCTTTTTTAACCATATATAATACTCATGCTTTGAACCGTCTCATAGAATCTAATCAATCCTTGCCCCCATTGGATTCATTAGTAGTCATAAAATTGTCTATGTTGAGAGTCAACCATTGAACATTTGGTCCATCACTACACTTGAATTAGATTTTCATTCATGAATTTACTCCCCTTTCCATACCAATATATTAATTTTTAATAAGAGATATTCAAATTTTCATATCTGAGGAGTTAGACTCATTAAAAAACCTAGAGGTCTGACCCAAAATTAGGTAACCCATAGTCTAGGGTCATTCCCATGTTGGACTAGGTGTGAGAGTAGGAATTAAAAATTTATACTTTTAGCTAGGGTAAAACCTAGAACCTCCAACACCATGCATAACATCCATATAGATATGAGTCAAATAACATGGATCCCAATCTTCTATAATGCATTTTGAGTACCTCTAAGAGAGAATTGGGTCAAAATTACAATTTTTTTGATATTTTATATAACTTGATGCATCCATCCACCCTCAATTATACCTTTAATGTCCTAAAATTTATTTTAAGGATCATATAGTATGGATTAAGTTAGCCATCTTGAGGGTTTATGCCTAGTTCTAGCCCTAATTGTGTTTGACTATGTATATAGCCACCTATAGGTGATCCATTGGATGTAAGGCCAATGAAATTTTTTTTCACCTTCATTTCAACTCTATACATATTTGTATTGTGAATTTAGACTTTCTTTTTCATCCTTTAACTAGCCATATACTCAATTTACAGGTTGGGTTGCCTATAAAGTGACCTCTATCTAAGATAAAATAGAGGGCATCTCCCCTATACATTTTATCAAACTGAAACCATGAAGGGTTTGATTAGGTCATGAGTACCATCTATACAAATTTTCAAATCTTGGTCAGCTTTATAGAGTTTTCAACACTACAAATCCTCAAGATGAGCTTTTGGGTTTGATGATTGTGCAGGGTTTTATGTAGGGTTTAACTAGACTAAGTTTGAGGCTCATCACTATAGATTGAGGTTCCTACTATTTGAAAACATTAGGGAGTGTTTCATAACCACTATGCTATTAGTTTTAACATGATCCATATATATTAATCCTCAACCAACCTTTCAAACTATATTTATCCACTAGTTTGTACTAGTCTACAAATTTTTTTACTGTCACCTGTAAATGGTAATTAAGGATGTCAATAAACTCTTATAGGTGATGATACATTGATCAGGAACTATGTTTATACTTTTATATTATCTTTGAGTTACTAATATCATATTAAAATTGAATAAAGTCACTTTTTTTTATCATACAACCATTATGTCACTATTGTATTATAAGTTCATTTTGGCTTCAAGAGTACTATTGTTCACTAGGTGTTTTTAATGGAAACCTATATGAGTTAGAGGTTCACTTAACCATCCATTTACTTGAACAAAATACCTCTTTTCATTTTGAAATATTAATTTTAGGCTTAGGATAAAATAATGAAATCAACATACCTATCTATACCTCATATATCTTCATTCTAAGATAGCATTGTGTTAAACAAAATCTCCTTTCAAAGAAGTTAAGGTAACATTTCTACCAAATAACTTTTAAACTCTACAAACATTAAACTCAAGTATTTTATCCCAAGTTGAGGTTTGAATATGCTTCACCATTTCAAAAAGTTGATATGAACCCTATCCTATGATTAGATTAAAAATTTTCATTATTTATTCCTTTTCAACCTATTTAGTGTTTCAAGCTTCTGTGATCTCTTCACTTGTGTAGGTCTCCATCTATATTTGATTGTGGGTAACAGTCTCATAGTTTTGAATACTCATTCTTTTTCTTAAATATGATGGAGACTTTGATATTGTTATATTCCTTTAATATGATGGAGATCTATCAAATTTTTTAACATGTAGTTTGAATCTCCCATAGACCACTAACATCTCCAACTTTTGAGATGTATATACTCAATATACATTCTGCCTAAAAAATAGTGATAATGTAGGTCCACCATGACTTCAAATAGATTCCAAAATGATAAAATAATGTTGAGAACTCACATTTAAATAATATATATTAAAAACAACTTGTTATCCATGACCCTAATCCAATTACAGAGATATGAACTTTGTAACTATGGAAACCCTATTTTGCATTGAGTGTTCACTTCTAGTTCAATAAGAGTCTTATTTATCTCCTCATGTTCACACATTAAAAAATAGTTGAGACCAACATGAAAATAATGGAAATTCTCTAGCAACATACATACACTAACTAGTTCACACAAACTGATGAAAAAGATGAGAAAAACTGAGGTGTTCGGGTTATACAAGTAGTTTGGAATCACTAGCATTCTTAGTGATGGTTCATAAAGCACAAACCACCAAAATAAAAAAACAATCCGTGGAAAGGAAGGCCATAAAGGCTAATAACCTCCCCTAGATGAATTTATACCAAATTATTTTCTCATGTTCATACTAATTATAAATTGGTTGACTTGTTTGACCTTCCCAAGAGAATGATGGGAGAGAGATATCAATTTTTAGTAGTTTTAGACTTGATAAGGCTTTTTAAGCCTAAATATGACTTATGGGAATTTTAAGGGACCCCCCTTAAGCCTCACATGTTCCATATGGGTATTTCTTATCCATACAACTACCTTTAACTACCTATCTTATAGTGATCTTCTTCTTTCCATGTTGAGCCTACATTATTTTAGTTTCAAAAATACTTTATAACATTCCATAACATGACATACATTGGATATCCTTTTGACGCACTTATCTTTTTATGAAATTATATAATTTCATTAAAAAAACAAAATATGGTGTTTCATGTAAATTTTCACTTTAATTTCTATGGAAGAGAGAAAAGAAACTTGATATGGGTGTGGTTGAAAAACCTATTTGTTTGTGTGTCTGTTGAGTCAAAAGATTGTGAAGAGATCCTCTTTAGATTGAGGGGAAGACCTATATATAAGAAATCACTAAAGAAAATTTGTTTTTTAGATAGATAGTTGGATGGATTTTTTACTGATAGATAGATCCCAAAAGTGAGGGTTTCCTTAGGGACTGCCAATCCACATGTTCTAAATAATTAGGTTCACAAAGCTAGAAATAAGGTGCTTGCATCAATAATCAAAAGGTAATGAAATTGAACATAAGAATTCTTCCTTGAGAAAATAGATTAAAAATGATCAAATTAGTGATAAACTAATTAATACTAGTGTTAATGGGTTAGGGTATGCTTTATAAAATCTAAAAGAGGTATGTTAGTGAAAAAAACATAAAAAATCAATTTTGGTTAATGGTATGTGGGTAAAAACAACTTGTTATGTTTCACTACCATAGTGACCATTAATGGTTAGGGTAACCATTGATGGTTAAGGTGATTTTTGGTGGTTAAGATGATCATTGATGGTTATATAGACCATTGATAGTTGAGTCAACAATCGATGGTTACTTTGTGAAGATCTAGGTTTTTAATTTCTAAATCATGGGATCCAAAAGATGGATTTTAGGAGATGGGAAAGGGTTAGATTAATTATGAAATGGAAATAAAGTATGTGAATATTGATAAATAAGTATTTATCCTACCAAAAGTTGATTGGGTGAGTGGTTGATGTAGTTAACATATTGGTGGAATCTAGCTTGATTCTGGTAGAGTAATGGTACTCGATAACTTGGTTGAGGGGTGACAACAAGTCAGATCTCAATGAGATTATTAATGATGCTTGATAATGCTAAGGACACTGATTGACCTATGAAATAAAAATCCTAAATCTTGAGATCTTGATAATGATTATAGATGGATTTGACCTCCTAGGCCTCTTTTTATTATATGCACAAGTAAGAGGTATAAGTGAAGGTGTAATGAGGCCATCTAAATATAAATTATCCATACAAAGGCTCACAATAAGATTTATATAAGCTATATTTAAAAAATCAATGTGGGTGCTTTGCATGTGTTTTGTTAAGGTGGACCCTAATCATCGATGGTCAAGGTTTCTCATGGTGACCATCGAAGGTCACCTTGATCTTTAATGTTCAGGTTCTAAAGGAAAGAGTTCTTGAAGACCAAGTTGAGTTAGCTCATGAATCTAATTATGGGTGGGTTTAGATAGGCCAAATTGGTATAAATTGGTCCTAAGAGGGTCTTTATAGGTATGGGAGGTTGCCAACATTTGGAAGCATAGTGTGCATATTTTTGTTGTCTATATTTTTCCCCTTCTTTATTGTGTTTCTTATGTGAAAAAGTTATGAAATAAAAATAGAGTACAGGTCAAAGGCCTAGTTTTCCTAAGAGTAGGAGGAGGTGATCCCCCTCAAACTAGAAGTTGATGAGGTAAAAATAAAACTAGGTTAGGGTTTTATAAATGGTAGTTAGTAATAGAAATGGGTAAATGATAGGTTGGGCACTTGAGATGCAAACTTGTACACAAATTTTGATAAAAAGATATGATAGCCAATATCATGCATAGACTAGGTTTCCAATGTTAGTAAAAAAATAAGGGTCAATGCCAAGAAGGACATGTGATAAGTGAACCATGTGACCACCTATAGGTGTGGTGAATGAGAACACTTTTAAATGTAAGCCTCCTAAGTAATTTCTATGTTTCTAGTGTGTATCCAAGGTAGAAAGTGCTTCTGGTGAAAACATAAATTGGTCAAGTGTTGTAGGTATTTAATATAGGAAGTGCTCTAAAAAAGACAAAAGTGGGTTGGTATGTGCAAGGTAGTGAAAGATTAAAAGAGGTCAACATGGCAATAGTGTCTCTATGATCAAAATACCAAGTAAAAAATTATCTAAAATTACATACCATATGGGTAAAAATAGACCAATAATGAGGTGATGAGGTGGTAGGGTTGGTTAGAGAAGGTGGTCTCAAAAAGTGGGTAAATCTTGGTTTAATTTTGCTAAGAAGGCCTACTCTAGGTACAAGTGTAAATTTTAGGTATCATTACCATCAATGATTAGGGATCCCAAAAGGTAACCATTGACAGTCACCTTGACCATTGATGGTGAGGGAAAACCCTAAAAATCCATAAGGTAAAAAATGAAAAAAAAGTTACTTTTTATCATTTGTAACTTTGTAGCTTAGTTGACTTTACTATGTTGATTGTGCCACTTGTGGAGAGATTGTTTACTAAGTTGGTGAATATTCATTGGTTGGAGGCATGTGGGTTTGGTGAATTTAGTGTGGTAGGGTTTAGATGTTCCACCCATAGAATGCCCATAGTGACCATTGATGGTCAAGCTTGACCATCGATGGTTGACACCCATATAAAAAGTGGGTGCCTAACCATCAGTGGTCACTCGTTAAAGAAACATTTTTTAATAAGTGCTAAAAATGGATGAGGAAAAAATTTGTTGGGTTTTTCTAGGTAGTTATATCTTTCAAGGCTTTAGATGGTATACTTAGAGGGTAAATAGGTAGAATAGGTTAGGTGGGTTAAATTCTAGGGTAGATAAGAATAACATTGAGTAAGCTAAGTTTTTGATATGATGTAGGCCAAGGAATAGATTTATATGTGTGATCACATGTTGCACATATTTCTTGAGATACATGTGGGGATGACTTTAGAGGATTGGACCCATATGGAGGAGGTATACCTTGGGGTTATGAGGCACTACCATCATTTGCCTTGAGATGTATCCATAATCATAACACTCATCAAGAGATGGGATCCTTCTATAAACACTTTCTTGCTCTTGATTAGGGAGATGACTATTCTCCCTGAGGATGTAGTATGATTACTAGGCTCCCACTACATGATGAGGTGATTTATCATACCAAGCATGAGGAATGAGAAGATTTTATCAAGTAATCATATGGGGATGAGAGCAATCAGGTCTAATGACATGCTGGTAGATTTTGGTACTTGGTATTGTATCAAAGAGATCTAGCTAAGAGGAGGCTCATGACCATGCTCATGATCACAATGACATGTTTTAGGATTTCAGATTTGAGTAGTAGAAGGTTTCCCTATTTATTATTTGGGATTTTGGTGGAGTTACTACTAGGTCAAATAGTATTTGGTTGGGTCCCTATTTTACTTGTGTAAATCTATAGGGAGATATGGGGGTTTAGGTACCATAGGAGATACAACATCAGTGTTAGATTAGTTCTACATTATTAGGCCTATGAACATATTTTATATGGTTGTAATAGGTGTAGGAAGTGGTGCCCTTGATGTTGAGTGGTTCAAGGGTGCACTAGGTGCACTAGTGGTTAGAGACATCACCTAGAGGCCATTTATTTAGTTTTTGATATGGTCAGGGTATAAGAGGTAGACCCTCACACTTTAGAGCTATAGATGGATCATCGATAGGAGAGAGGGGGAGGTGGACCTATTCTTATTTGATAGGGTGAATCAATAATTTGGTTTGATACAGGGTATCTTAAGCCCATTTCCTAAGTATAAGAGGGAGGATTTAGAGGTTCTATTGCTAGTGCCCTAGCTTGCTCCCATAGTTTTAGATGGTAGGTATGAGGAGCTCCCTATTAGGGATTTCATAGATGATGTTGGGTATATAGATGGAATATGGCTTGATATTATCCCATATATGTAGCTATATATGTTGGTAGAGATGATGGAGGCATGAGGTCGATGGTTGTAGATCTAATTTGTCATGATAGATAGGTAGGGGGATTTAGCTACAACCTAGGCATAAGTATAGACATTATAGGGATAGGTGGCTACATTATAGGGACATGTTGAAATATTGTAAGCATAGGTGTTGATCTTGACTAGTGAGTGAGATCAAGTGAGGATCTCTCTTGGGTTCATGACATATGAGATAGACTCATTGAGGTAGAGGGTAGGGATGGCCATGGTAACAATGGGAGGACCACCAGACATACTATCATGGGTACATTATCTAGCCACTATGGAGGATCTTCGGTATTATAAAGCCATATTTTGAGCACAACTTCCTCTTGAGATAAGATATGGTGAGTATCAAGCCAACTTGGTAGGGGGTCCCTCTATAGCTACTCCAAGAGAGTGATCTTCTATAGTGGGCCATGTAGGGGCACCAAGGGGGCCACCACTAGATGGGAGTGCAAGTGAAGGTACAAGTGGATCCATTATCAATGACATAGGTGCAGGTGGGGCCAACCATATTAGTGCCCCATGATTGTGTTTTAGACATGTTTTGATATATATTGGTAGTGATAGGTGTACACTATTTTGATAGTGGCCTATGTGTCAATGCAACGAGATGTACATATTTTGAGAGAGAGGTTATATATTGTTACATGTATTATTTATAATGACATGATGTATATAATTTATGGTGTTATATATGATGTTATGGATGATGTATGTTTATGGTTTACATGTTATTGTGGATTTTTTTGTTTATGCTTATGGTTAATGGTCTATAGTTTGTTGCATATGTGTTATGAGATGATAACTCAGTAGCTTAGGAATGTGATGTTTGAAATATAGTTATGATGCTCTAATTTTTTTCATAGATATGATGTTTATGGATGTATATATGGTATATGATGGTGTAATTTTTAATGGCTTTGGTTATGGTTATGATGAGGTGGTTTTCATGAGATGTATTGTGGTAATGTTAAGGATAGATTGGTACATGACATATGATATTTTTCATGATGTTTTGATTATTGATTTTATTTATGCTCATGAGAATGAATTAGGATATAATATATGTTGACATGATGTTTTGATGGTAGATGAATAGGATTATGTTTATGTCATGATGTGATATGATGCGCTTTCATGGTTTTTGGATCATAGATAGGTAGATGCTGTGGTTCACGGATATAGTTCATAATGTTATGATTTTAATTTGATATTTGTTTTTTATGATCATGGAGATAAAATGCATATATTTTTGAAGATGTGATGAGTATATATAAACTAATTAGATAATAAACTAAATGTTTAGGATAGTGAGAGGAATCATGAGAGGTATGTTTACATGAACCAATAAAAGATAAGAAAAGAAACATAATGCCTCCTCATTAATAAGGAAAAAAATGAAACCCAAAGTTGGATTGTATTAATGAAAATAATCCTTTAAAATGCTTCACATTATCATGCTTAGGTTGATAAATAGGTATATTGATCACATTGCATCAAGTAAGCTCATAGTCCCATGCATATGATATATAGAGGGAAGATGGGTGAGACTGGAGCCTTTTGCAAGACTAGCATGCCTCTTCTAGAGGCTTCCAAGAGTATAGCATAATCAAGTCTATGATCATATATAAAGTGTAGATTGATTAATGCAATAAGTATATTGAGGAGAGTCAATTGTGGCTTTCCAAGATTATTGATTTGATGAGATCCAATTGTGGCATTCCTCTTTGATTTTAATTTTGCTTATGTGTTTTTGCTTATTTTTTTATTAGGGTTAGGGAAGTGATTGATGTAGGAAAATTCTAATAAATTTCTAGCTTTTGACAAGTTCATTACTTATACATCCTTAAAGGGAGTGGTATATGTTTATGTTCCTAGTTTAAATGCTTCTGATAGATATCCTTCAAAGGAGTAGTCCACCTTACATTTTGCAATTTTAGATAAGTTTTCAATAGCTTTCCTTCAAGGGATAAATCTAAGAATGATAAGAATGACCCATGATTTCATTGTAACTTTGATATTTATTTTGATTTTTTTTTTTTTTTTACTTGACATAGACTTATTTATACATTCTCAAGGGCTTACCTTTATGAAGACAAAGTTATAGGTATAAGAAGGTTTAGTAGGTAAAAAGAGGTGTAGGTGACAATGACCATGGGAATTGATCATGACGAGATGGGAATTACTATGATAATCATGTCATAGGTAGAGTCATGGTACCCATAGTTCAATATTAGGCTATGACTATGATGGATAATCACATGATTCAACTATAGTTAGTTTCCCTTAAAAAGAGGGAAATGAATGTGGTTGCAGGGGATGAGCTTAAGTTAGACCAATGGTGATTGCGATCCTTATTTAAAAATAAATTAGATGTAAATGTGAAACATTGAGAGGCTTAGGTTCTAGTTTTCCTTTGAGAGAGGATAAAAGAAAACATCCTAATCGATATTTATGAGTTATGATGTAAGGTCCAAGCCAATTGAAAGTAAATTTGCCTCTTTTACTTTTCTTCGTATTAGTGACATGTTGATTTTCCTTAAGGACAAGATCTCAAATATTGAATTATTTCACTTTTAGGTGTTTATTATAAACATGCTTGATTCATTCTTGATAGACACCAAGATGGGAAAGAGCAGCCAAATGATGCTCATCAAGTAGCTCAAGTTGGGCTAAATGTTCTTCATGATAATCATCTTCTAAAATGAGATCATGAAAAGATATGTAAAGAGAAGGTATTTGGACCTCAAAAGGCAATATAGCCTTAGTTCCAAATATGAGAGAAAAAGGTGTAGCACTTATAGGGGTTTGGATGCTATTGTAATATGCACATATGGTGAAAGGGATGTGTAAGTGTTAATCCCAACCTAAGGCATTGACCATTTTGGTAAGCATGTTGTTAAGGGATTTGTTAGATGCCTCTGCTTATCCATTTACTTGTGGGAGATAAGGTGATGAAAATCTTAGTTAAATTCCAAATACATCATAAAGACCTTGAACTTGTTTATTTTGAAGGATTTACCATTATTGATGATGATCTTATGGGGAACACCAAAGCAATAGATAATATGATGGGTGACAAATTCAATAATATTTTTAGCTTTTGTCAAGATAAGAGGAATGGCCTTCACCCATTTGGTGAAATATGTATTCATGATGATGATAGAGTGATGTCATTATGACGAGTGGGGGTTAATTTCACTAATATATTCCAGACCCCATTATAAAAAAGGCCAAAAATTAGTGGAAAATTGAAGGCCATGGATGGGTGCATGATGTAAATTAGCATGTTTTTGACACTTGACACACTTTTTCACATAATCAAAATAGTCTTGGTTAAGGGTAGTCTAGTAATAGCCTATGTAGAGGATGTGCTTAGCCATAATGAGTCCACTAAAGTGACCTCCATATATACCATCATGCATATCCTTGATAGTGTGAGAGGCTTCTAGACCATGGAGCTAATAGAATAGGAGGCCATCAAAACCACTTTTATAGAAGATCCCTCCCATAATGGTGTAATAGGAGGTGCTTTGAATAAATGCTCGATGGGAATTCTTAGAGAGGCTAAAAGGAACTATGTCAAGGTTGAGGTAGTTAAAGGTTTGTTTATACCAAAGGTTAGGTAGGATTTCCTCCACATTGAAGATGGTTAGTGTCTAACTTGACATAAGAAGGTTTGTTGAGGTGATAGATAATGACTGATAGCTTAGAGTATGATGGTGTTGGTGGGATCTAAGAGGCAAGAGAAGTCATGGTGTTGGAAACCTTGTTGGTAGATCATGGGGTGGTTTGAATATGGTAGTGTTTAAATGATGTCAAGAGTTCTATGACTAACTATCTATATAGTTGTAAAATATCATTCTTAGACTAGTAGATGACATTGACTTGATTGACCATAAGTTGGGAGTCACCAAAGATGTTGATTGTTCTAACTCCCAAGGCTAGTGCAGTTTAGAGACCTATTACTAAGGCTTCATATTCAGCCACATTGTTGGTACATTCAAAGTCAAGTTTAAAAGATAAAACAAGTGGTTCATCAATAAGGGGGCTAAAGATGATATCAACTCCACTACAATGATAACATTTGGAACCATCAAATAGCATGGATACATGATTGGTAAAGTTTGATTGAACTAGGTTTATGATGGACTCATATGAAAATTTTAGAGGAGGAGGTTGGTTTCTTGGTAGGGGTACATCAACCAACTAGATAGTAATGAATTTACCCTTAATTGATTTTCATTTTAGGAACTCAAGGTCAATCTTAGCTAAAATCATGAGCCAATTGGATATACACTAGTTTTGTTATGGCTTGGATTACATGTACTTGAGTGGGTCAGTATTGGTTATGACAAAAGTTCTATGGTTAAGAAGGTAGTGGTGAAGTTTGGTGGCCATGAATACTAGGGTCAATAAAAGTTTCTTGATGTGAGTATACTGAGTTTCATAGTTTACAAGGGTGTAACTTATGTAATAGATAGGTTTTCTTATATGTTTTTCATCCTGATGGGAAAGGATTGCCCCTAGGGAATGGTTACTGGTAGAGATATAAAGGTAGAAAGGTTGGTCATCTTTAAGAGGTCTGAGGATAGCTAGAGATAAAAGGTGCTCTTTGAGTGCATCAAAGGCTTTTTGAAAATCAACAATTCACTTGAAAGATATGTCCTTTTTCAAGAAGTGATGAAAGGGTTGACATCAATCTGAGAGATGAGAAATGAAGTGATGAATTGATTAGAGCTTCCCATATAAACTATGTAGTTGATTAAGATTGGTCAGAGGTAGCATCTCAAGGATGGATTTGATCTTGCTGGATCAACCTTAATTCCTTGAAGGGAAACTATGAAGCCAAGGAGTTTGCTTGATAAGACCACAAAAATACATTTCTTGGGATTAAAGTAGACATGGTAATGGATAAGTCTCTCAAAGATAATCTTGAGAATGGCTAAGTGGTCCTTGTAAATTTTGGATTTTTTGAGGAGGTCATCCATGTAGTCATCGATAATTATGTGGATAAGATCATGGAAGATGTAGGTCATAACACATTGGTAGGTTGCACCAGCATTCTTAAGATTGAAGGGCATGACACTATAATAAAAAGTCCCCCATGGGGTGATAAATGTAGTTTTGTGTAAATCTTCAGGGGAAATAAAAATTTGATTATAACCCAGGAATCCATCCATGAGAGACAACATCTCATGGCCTGCTATAAGATAAATAAGTTGGTTAATGCTAGCTAGGGTAAATTCATCCTTTGGGTAGGTGAAGTTAAGGTCATGGAAGTACCCCTATGGCTTTAGTGATATAAATGATGTTTGAAACCCACTAGGGATAATCAATGGGTTAAATGAAGTAAATAGAAAGGAGGCATTGAATCTCTTATTTGACAAGAATGGATATGTAAGGATGCATTAATCAAAGTTTCTATCTAATAGGCTTGGCATCATGATTGGTTATAATGTTATGTGTGGAAATAGCCAGGTTAATACTAAGCATATCAACATATGACCAAGTGAATGCAATGTTATAGTCTTGGAGGAAGGTAGAAAAGTCTTCAAGTTCCTCAAAATTTAAAGATTAGCCTAGTTTTACAATATGAGGTTTTCCCAAAGTGCCTATGTCAATATCCATAATGGATTAATTTATCATGGTTGAGGATTAGGGAGGTAGGGATTTTTGGATAAAGGAACCAGGTGAACCAAGGTAGGGGAGAATAGAATCATCATCTTAGCACTAGATAGTGTTAATGGTAGGAGAGTCTTCTCCCACCAGTTTAGGATGGATCAAAGGGATGGATATTAGAACCCATTCCTTTTGATAAGTTAGTGGGGTAAGGTTAATCAGGTTGATGAAAAAAAAATTAGGTTGGATGATTTCCTCATCCTCACACTTAGGTGGAGGGGGTGATAGTGAGGAAGGTGTCTCTTCTACAATAGTGGTAGCAGTAGGTTATTTAGGTTTCTTCTTATTTGGTATAATGAAGCCAAGGTTGTGCTTCTCATGAGGCTTTTAGGTCTCAATCAAGTTCAATGTGTGTGGACCATGATCATGTTGTCGTAATCCAAACCCTTTCCAAGTACACCTATAGAGGTATACTTTGACAAAGTTTGGGTTGTCTCAGTAAGAGAATGTAGAGGTGAATGGTGTTGGTGAAGAGGGGGTGGTGGAAGTATTGAGTAGCTTATTAATTCTCATATGGATAAAGTGGGTTTAGTAGTGTGGAGGCCCCAAGGGAGTAATAGCTCTAATGTTGGGGTCATAAATTGGTTTGTGGTTGAGTTTCTCATACTCTTAAGGACTAGGGAAATAATTGAGGGTAAGGAGATGGTATTATCCAAGGGTAAGGCATTGGAAGGTAGATTCCAAGGGATTAGTGGTGGGTATCTAGTCTATTAGAATAGATGAACTGGTAGATGCCTCTATGGAAGAAGTAATAGCTTCATTTTCCATGGTTGAGGACTTGGTAACAGATGCTTGAGGTACTTTTTCTGAGGTAAGAGGATGGCATTGGGTTAGTAGGTCATATTTCATGTTGTATAAGGGCTTGGTTCATCTTTTATGGTAATAACCTAACCTTTGTGCCAAAATTTTACATAATGATGAAGGGTAGAAGGCACACATCCCATAACATGGATCCAAGGTCTCCCTAGCAAAACATTATACTAGAATTCACCTTTGACCACATAAAAGAATTCAAGGAGCATGCATGGTTCAAGAAAAATATAGAGGACAATAGTTCCCAAGGTGTGGTCATGGTGTTGTTAAAGGATCTAAGGAAAGTTGATGTTTGGGACATGACATTGTCTATTACTTTGAGTTGGTCTTAAGTATGGGAAGAGATTATGTTAATTCTAGTTCTTCCATTGATCATAACCCATTTAATGTGGGTTTGGTTTCTATGGGTAGTAATAAAAAGAAGAGGATCTAGATCCTTGAGGTGGATAGAGGGCATCACTAAGTCCTTGAAAGTATGAAGAATGGAGAGTTAGAGAACATCTATGAAGGCCTCTATAGGTGGGGAGTTACCTAGTCTGACCTCAATAGCTTTCATAACTTCTATCATGGCCTAAAGATGGTGAGGCGAGGTGGAAATGAGCTTGTAGAGGCTCATCTTAGCTAGAGTCTGGTGGATTTTCTTAAGAATGACCCTCCTAATGGATTCAAAGGGGTTATCTTTAAAGGTGCTTAAGATGGTAACTTTGGGCTTATCTAAAGATGAAGATATTAGGATCTGGTGTGGTTTAGGATGAAAATGTGGGTATGTCTATGGGATGGACACTTTGGTCTTCCCTTTATCTTTTTATTTTGATCATGTGACCACATTAATGGTATCAATAAATGGGAAAGGTGTGATATGAGTCTGGGTAGATTCTCTATCACTCTAAGGTGAGAGTGGAGGATTAGGGATGCATTAGAAAATGGTTATTAGGTGCATTGGTAGAGGAATCAAGGGAATTTCATCTAGTAAAAGATCATCCTCATCATAAATCTGATGGATAATGGCCTAGAGAGATTTTTAATTCTCCATGTCATGCCTGAGTTTCCTATAATAGGAATAGATTTGACATTCATTATACCATGCTGGTTTCAAACCAAGAGGATCAAAGGGCCTGATAAGGTGTAAAGTGAGGTAAGAGGCTTGTAGTAACCTTTGTAAAATGGTTGTATAGGATTAAACTAAATATGGGCAAGGTCTATAGGTTTTGGTTTTGGTTGGTAACATGGGTGTGTTTATAACAATGGATTTGGTGAGAGAGGGTTTACATAAGGCGGTTTATTTGGTCAATGGTTTCGGTTTAGGTATGTTGGTGGTTGGGTTATCTAAGTTTGATAGTTTGGTTATTAGTAATTTGAGAAGGACCATCACATCAAATAGTAAGTGGGTTGGTGTAACCAATGGTATTGAATGACATATGTTAAAAGGAGATCGCTTTTTAGGTAAAGTTGAGGGATGAGGTGCTAAGTTAGAAGGCAAAGTAGTGGGAGGTAGAATGCTAGCCATGTGGATATTCAATAGTTTCACCCCCTTGGTTGGTTTGGGTATAGGCTTGGATTAAGTTAATTCCACTTCAAGGATGGGTGAACCAAGTTTCATGTAGGGAAGTCACCAAAATTTTTTGAAGGTTTGGTTGGTGGTGTGTTTGTTAGAGAGGCAATTATTTTGGTTGATGGAGAAGGTGAGGGATTGGTGGAAGTTTTGATCAATTTAAGAGGTGGTGGAAAAATGATGGATTAGTTTGTTGAAGGTATGCCAAAAAGTTTGGGTTTTTTTATGTAAGAAGCCCTAATTATTGCCCAAAACTAGTTTGATTCATGTCTAGTTTTGTGACCATACCTAAATTTTGAATGTGTTTGGAAAAAGGTTTGTATTGTAGACTAGTCTAGCCTCTCGAGTAGTGGGTGACACGGATACACCTATGGGATAATGAGGAGGATTGGTATCCTCATCTATTTCCTCAATCAAGGGATGTAAGTTTGGACTGGGTGGCTACTCCATGAGGGCTATTTGTGAAAAAATTTCTCCCTTGGGCATGATGTCCATAGTTGTGGTTTGTTTTGTGATTAGGGGAGCTGGTGGATTAGGAATGGTTATTTATTTGGATAGGTTATTCAAAGGGGTGTTTGATGATTCCAAATACTCTATGAGTGAATATAAATAAAAGGAACCTCCCCTCTACCCATTGTCAATCATCAAAATTTTGAAATTACCTTCAACCAAAATATAAGATTTTGGTATTGCCTAGTAAGGGCACTATACCAGTTAAGTGCTAGGCCAGATAAAGATATGGGGAAGGTTTAGAGGAGAAGGGAATTATCATAAGTAATCATGTGACATGTATGCCTAAAATCCCTAAGGTGTTGTTGGGGGTCCTCGCTCTAAAATTTGTTAAATTTTGGAAGCTCCCATTAAGGAGGGTAAGGTCTGATAGGGACAAAGAGATGAATAGGTTAATTACAAACATTCTCATAGGATAGGATTTTATGAGACCCTAAAATGGATGAATGGAGGTTTGTCATCTTGTCCATGAGATTATTTATTAGGTTGGTTTGAGGTGGTGGACCAAAAGTGTTGTAAAGTAGATACTATGGTTGAGATTGGGTAACATATTGGTAATTGTTTGGTAGTTGAGAGGTTCTCACATTTTGGAATGTGGATGCTAAAGGTTAGGTAGGTGGTATGTAAGGATATGTGGATGATTGTGGTAGAGTAGTGGGTACATACCCTTGTGTGTTAAGGATCTATCCTATATTAGGCATGATGGGTACTTACTAGGGGATTCCTATGGATTAGGCATGAATGGTAGTTGGGTTGGTAACAAAAGGAGAGGTAGTGACCTTGACTATAATGCGTGGTGAAGTAGAAGGGATAGATACCCCTAAGCTTGGTAAAGGGGTATTGACCAATGGGTTAGGGTTAACAAAGGGAAGGTTGGTAGTGTTAGTGGTAGGTGATCTAAAAATAAGTGGATCATGATGGGTTAATGGTATGGTTATTCCTAAGGTGGAGGAATCATTGGTAGGGGTAGGGGTAAGGGTAGCATTTGGTTGGATAGGTTGGTTTTTAGTTGTGGCATCAAAGGGGTCAGTAGATGAAGATGCCTGGGTAGTTTAAGGTTGGGTGGTGACCATAGAAATAGGGATACCCATCATAAGGTGGGATGGCATGCCATAAGGAGGATCCTAAGGTGGAGTTAGAACTGGGGCATGGTGAGGGGAGGTGTTAAGGTAGTGTTGGAGGGCAACTAGATTATTTTCTAAAAAAGTGGTAAAGTCCATGTATCATTGGAAAATACCTAAGGGAAATTAGGGCTTCCCAATGTATGAGGTGAGTCTTTTGCCTCAGAGACACATTACATAGATGAAGAGGTAGAAGAGGTTGATTTGAGTGATGGGTTCTGCTCTGCTAGTTCTCTTCATTGTTGGCGAGTGAGAACCATACAAGAAAGGTGGAGAGAAAATAAGAATAAAACCACCACTAAAATATTAATAAGACAAGAAAATGATCAACGTAATCAAGACACACACTATAAATTATGTTAAACCAAGAGGTTAGTTTTAATCTCACTTTTGGCTTATGCCTTAGTTTATGAGAATGTGTGATAGAAGTTGGATTGTATATCAGGTACTATAGAAGAAATCTATGGTTGGTTTTGGGTTTTTTAGGTGCTCAAAATAATTTATATTGGAATCAATACATGGTTTGGTATTGGGGCCTACCCCCTCACTTCATAGATCATAGCGATAAGGGTGTTAGGTGTTTAAATAATATATTTGATATCCAAAGTTTATACTCAACTAGAGAGTTGAGTTGGTTATCCCCTTAGTAATGAACTCCAAGTAGGATTACTTGGAAAGGGTAAGGTGACTTCTAGGTGATGAAATTCTAGTTAGGCCTTGTCTCAATTTTTTTTGATGTTTGATTAATGAAAGTGGTTTGGTTAGTGTGTGAAAAAAAAGTGGTTATACGATAATATTACTTTGCTTTAATTCAAAGTGAACTAATGTTTTAGATTAAGGTAAAAATAAGTTTTGAAGGGACCCTGAAACCCTGAAACAAAGGGAGAAGGATAAAACAATAATTTCCATAGGCAAATATAAAAACCTACTTCAAAGAAGTACCAAATTAGGTTTTACATGGACCTGAAACTAACAAAATAGAAAATCAAAAGACAGACCCCAGGTTTTATAGAGACCTGGAAACTCCAAAGTAATGAGAACACAAAAAACTAGGTAACGAGACCAGATATCTCAACCAACTAAAAGAACTAGGATCTATTCTTCTAGTTCCAAGATCATCTTAACTACTTCCTTACCTTTCACAGTAGTGTCTTGAATGGCAATAGCCATCGACATGGCTCCCTCTTGTATTGCTTTCTTTCTTGAGCTCTGTCTAGTTCTCTTGCTAGGCCCCTCCAAGGATTTGATTTCCTCATTTGCTCTTTTTCCAATATTTACTGCAGCAACACATATGCTAGATGTAACCTCCTCCATCTTCATTCTGCTTTCCTTAATGAGTTCCCTTAGGTTGTTCTCATAGTATTTGAGTTTGATGGGAATATCCCTCATCTACTTTTCCATGATACTAATTTTGTTCTGAACTACCTCCTGGTTACCTTCCATTATTTCCATTTTCCTATTGAGTTCCATTATCTCCTTATACATCCATAAATCGAATTGAAGGATAACATCTACTATACAATTGGCCAATCTCATAGTAGGGTGCCTTTCATCATTCTGCCTTTATCACTCCAATCTTCTGTGTTCTTTTTTGGATTGTTTCCAGCTTCTTCTATGTGATCCTCCCTTTCCATTCATTTTTGTTCCTTAGTTTCAACAGGGCTTTCATTTTGGTTACTAACATCCTTAACTTGAGCTCCTATTTTCGTAACTAGGTTAATGACCTGAACAAGATTTTCCCTCTCATTTATCAAAACATGGTCCTCAAAAGGATCATCCAGTTCTTTATCAATTTCCTCCAACACTTTCTAGTTTTCCTCAAATTCATGGTTACTATTTTTAGATTTTTCCTCTGTAGTGACTCCTTTCTCTTTCTTGTCTTGAACTTCTTCTTCCTCACTAGAACTTGATTGCCTACTATCTATTCCTCCCTCTTCCTCCACACTCTCCTCCTTAGAATTTTTAGTACTTTCCCACTCTGTTTCCTCATCAGTTGTCTAATTTTTGAAACTAGGAAATTTAAATTTTAGCTTTTTCTTTCCCTTTTTCTATTTCATTCTTGTTACTCTATAAGTCCTTATTTTTTCCCAAATAAGGATTCATTACAATGGCCTTATTCTTGCAGTGACCTTCAATTCTAATAGTTAATCCCTCATGCAATATAGGACGAGACTCCTTTTTCCTTTGAGCGAACAGACCTTGGAGCAAAGAGAAGTGCAAATAAAAAGGAAAGGAGATTCTTACTTTGTGTCTGAAGTGATTAAGAAATACAAAATGAAACTTGTGGACTCTTTTGCTTCTTCCATCAAGTATGAAATACTCATGGATACAACATAAAACATCCCTCCAAATACCCTTAATCTGCTCCAATTCAAAAAAATCCCCACTTTTTTCCAACTGTTGCTCCTCAACATCCGTCTAAAGTGAACTAATGTTAAAATCAAGCAATGTATGTAGTTGATTTTAATCCCAAAATATATATTTTTTCAATTATGAGCATAGATAGAGAGAAGAGTATACAAATGCAAATAAAAATGTGAGTAAATACTCTAGGTCCCACCAAGTGTGCCAAAATGTTTTATGTAAATTTTCACTTTAAGTTCTAGGGAAGAGAGCAAAGAAACTCAATACAATGTGGTTGAAAAACCTATTTTTTTGTGCATGTATTGAATCAAAAGATTATGAAGAAATACTCTTTGTCTTGGGAGGAAGACCTACAAATAAGAAAGTAATAAAGACAACTTGTTTGTTAGATAAATAGTTGGGTGGATTGCCTAGTGATAGCTAGATATTGGAAGTGAGGGCTTCCTTAGGGGATATCAATCCATGTGTTTTAAATAATTAAGTTCAAAAAATTGGAAAGAAGGTACTTTCATCAATAATCAAAAGGTACTAAAATTGAACACAAGAGTTCTTGCTTAATAAAATAGACTAGAAATGATCAAATTAGTGATAAACTAATTAATACTAGTGCTAAGGGGTTGGGGTATGCTTCAAAAAATCTGAAAGAGGTCTGTGAGTGATCAGAAACATAGAAAATCAGGTTTGGTTGAGGGTAAGTGGGTGAAAACAACTTGCTAGTTTTCATTACCATAGTGACCATCAATAGTTAAGGTGATCATCAATGGTTAAGGTGATCATCAATGGTCAAGATGATCATCGGTAGTTATGTATAAAATTAGTGATTGAATCAACCATCGATAGTTACTATGTGGAGATCTAGGTTATTAATTGCTAAATCATGGGGTTTGAAATATGGATTCTAGGAGATGGGCAAGGGCTCAACTAATTACAAAATGGAAATAAAGTATATGAATATTGACAAATAAGTACTTGTCCTACCAAACATTGATTGGGTGAGTGGTTGAAATAAATAGTCTATTGGTGGAATCTAGCTTGATTTCAGTATAGTAATGGTACTTGAGAAGTTGGTTGAGAGGTGACAACAAGTTAGCTCTCAATGAGATTGTTGATGATGCTTGATAATGTTAATGATGTTGATTGACCTACAAAATAAAAATTCTAAATCCTTGAGTGCCATATAATTATTGCATATGGATTTGACCTCCCAAGCCTCTCTCTTATAGTCATAAATAAAAGATGGAAGTGAATGTGTAACTAGGCCATATAAATATAAATTGTCCATACAAAGGATCACAACACGATTTAGACAAGATATATTTATAAAAGTAGTGTGGGTGGTTTACATGTGCTTTTTTAAGGAGGTGGACACTAACCATTGATGACTAAGGTTTCCTATGGTGACTTTCAATGGTCACCCTAACCGTAGATAGTCAGGTTCCAAACAAAAGAGGTCCTCAAGGCTAGGTTGAGTTAGATTGTGAATCTGACTACTGGTGGGCTTGGTTAGGATAAATTTATGTTAATTAGTCCCAAGAGGGTCTTAGGTAGGTCTAGGGGGTTGTCAACATTTGGAATCATAGGTGTGTGGATATTTGGTCTCAATATATGGCTTAAGATGACATAAGGACAATTTAACAAGTATGACAAAAGATTAAACACATTATTTGACCCCCAAACCATGCCTCAAGCTCATTTAAGACCTTGGACCATTTTAAAACTATAGGGTCCATATGAAAAATTTGAATATGCAAGAGTGTTTGACCAAATTTGACCTAGGGTTAAATTTAATCAACATTACCTCCAAATATGTTAGAAAAATTTACATTGATCATCACTATGTGTCTTAGAACAATAGTTATATTATGCTAGGTCTTTCCAAATGATCTCAATTTTAATATTAGTTTGGGAAGACCTTGGATTCATGATATGAATTTAGTTTATTAAAACTTACATGCATGCATAAAATTTATTTATCAAGGATATTTATATACTTGTCATATAGATCAAGAACAACTAAAACATCAATCAGGAATAAATCTTATTCCTTTCATAGAGTTTGAGATCTATAGTGTGGTACCATTCATTTTTAAATTAATGAATTTTTTTTAATCAATCATTCACTTACATATGTTTAAAACTTGTCCTAATTTGTGAACACGTGAATAATCCAAGTATCAATATTTTTATTTTTTTCCCTTCAATCTTGAGTCTAAATAGGCCAACAATAAAATGGTCAGCATTTGATTAATAGATTATACTTAAATTTCCATATTCGGGTTTTGAACATAGAAGGGAATTTTATATCTTGTCATGGGTGAACATATAAATATTTTATCTATATAAAAAAATTATTTTTAGTTTAATGCATTCAATATTTTCTCAAACATATTTATCCATGTATAAATGAAATACATTTTATCTATTTCTATGTTTAATTTATTCATGCATATCCCTTATTATTAGCTAATTTAATCCCTATAAGGGAGATGAACACTTCACATTAGGTCTTAAAGCTTATGAAAATCAATTCATTTTGAGGCTCATTGAAATGTGAAACCTACTTACACATTTCATTCAAATTTTAGTTTTGGCTCACTAAATTTAATCTTATCATTATGATTACCTAAAGGGGAAACAATCAAATAAATATTTCATTTACCTTTATTTTTTTAGATTTATAGACTTGAAATGGATTTGATCAGTCCCCTATTTGTACCATCTAAATAATTTATCTCATTATATATACCATTTTTATACTTATAGACTTAAAATAAATCGTTTAAAACCTATATGTAAGGGCAATCCTCTAAATAATAATTCATAGTGTATTTTTCCAATCGATCCTACAAACCTTGTATTTATCTTCATTAAACCACCACCTCATCAATAAATAAGACATGCAAGTGATTTTTTTGTTAGATTTTTGAACATCTAATTATTTAACATTCTTTCTTAGAGATTAAACAATGCAAAAATGGTATAGTTTGAAGTTTCTTCTTTAAGAATTCAAACTTCGAGTATTTAATGGAAGATACTAACCCATGAACACCTGAAGATGCATAATTTTTAGATACACCTTCATTTAACTTATAGACTTAATTATAATATTAACTTGTGTTAAAGAGTGGTCACTTAAATAAGGCTATTTATTCAATTTCTTTCTTTACACATTTGACTATTCACATTATTTTCACTTAGGGTGATCTCCAAATAGGAAAATATACTTTCTTTCATATTATTCTCTTTCATGATTTTAAATTTATCATAATTTTCAATGTAATTAAAGGGGTAAACACACAAACTAACTACTTTTAAATCTTTCTTTGAGTGTATGGATTTAATATTTTTTTGCTTCCACCGATGACTAAACAACTGATCATGTATCTTTCAAAAACAAATTCTTATTCTAATGTAGCAATATCTGAATGATTAAACACTACTCTATGCTTACATTTTCTATTGTCACTTGTTTTGATTTCAAAATGCCTTTAGAAATAAAGAATGTTTGAACATTCAAAAAGTGAAATTTACATAATAAATAATTATTTCCTAAGGTTTTAATACATTAAAGAAATATTTTACATATGGTAATCATATGATTTAGGGTAATATATAATATAATAAATAAACCCTTGATTATTTATAAGTGTATAAATTATACCCCAAACTTAAAATTTAAGCTTAAATCTTATTTTTTACTATAGGAAATTCTAAATTACAGTAGGATCAAAAGGCCCCAAAAAATTAAAATGATTTAAGCTAGATCTTAGATGTAAAAAAATAGAGAGACTTGATTGTGATCATTAATAATATCCTACCATTTCATTTATATCAAGAACCAAAAAATTATATGAACATATATAGAGGAAGAATTAACAAATAGAGACTTAGAAAACACTAAGAGAGAGAAAATGAGGATATTAGAGAGAGAAAATGGCTACATGGAGAAGAATAAATAATGTCAAAGAATAAAAATGATGTCATAAGTGTTATAACTATCATGAAGTTCTAATAATAGTTCCTATCATCTAAGTTAATTATTAAAAAAAGTTAAAAAATACCATATAAACAAATATTCCTATACTAGGGTCAAATTTTTAGATGATATTGAATACCCTCCTCCTGGGTTTCTTCAATTTTAGTTTTAATAGAATTTAAAGAGGGAACCTTGGGGATTTAAGGGTAGGTTATGTAAAAAAGTATTGTTTGAGTCTCTTGATTCAAGAATATTCACAAAAATTGGCTCATGGATCTAATAATTAAGTGGAATTAAAGGAATTGGTCATAGGTATTCAATTGGAAGATCAATGAATTATTGTTAGAGTCATAATTTATGTAGAATCAATGGTAATGACATATTCTATAATATATTATAAATCCTAGATGTGGAAAATCAAAATTTCTTTGGGGAGGGCATGGAATTTATTTAATCCATTACACATTAAGAATATTTGGCTATAGATAATTTAAGGGAAAGGTGTTAGGGTATTAAATATTTATTTTAGGGGGGATATGTATATACACATAATATTTTACAACATTTATCAATTACTGATGCTATTTTTTTTTAAGAACATATCAAGTTTCAATCTCTCTGAGTATATGCCTTAAAGGGTGCACCAAGAAAGGGGTGGGCATACCACTGGTGTTTTGTAGGATTGTTGTCCCTTTTGCTACTTGTTATCTACACACTTATCTCCTAAAAACCATTTACCTAAGATTGTTCTTTTTTATTGCACACTCCACAGTCATTTTATACCTTTTGTCCTCCTTTTCCTAACATTAACCCCATTTTGACTGTTCACTATACTAGGGCAACTGGGTTGACCCTATACAATTTTGGGTGAAATTCATTTAGGGTCTAGGTTAGCTTTTGGATGACCTAGCCTATAACCTAGTGAACATTTATCTATTACTGTGCTAGGTCGACTGGGTCCACCTTGTCAGCTAAATTTTTTGAAAGTGATTAGGGTTAAATTTACCTATATATAGAATCTCATTTCAGCATTATTTAGAGAAGAGAAGAAGAAGTAAGAGATATTGTGCATTTACTTATTGACCATTATACTTAAGGAGTAAGCTTAGGGTTTCATACTTTCTTTATAGATATGGATCTTGTCTTGTGGTGAAGTCTTTTGAATGCATTAGTAGGGTGTATAGCCTTGAGCTAATTCATCCTTGTCATCATTACATACCACAACAACCTCTTGTGAAACACCTTGGGCAAGGGATATATTGAGGCTTGATGGATTTGTATTCAAAGTTAAGTATTCCTAACTTTGTTCCTCCTTTGTAAGAGTAGATATATATGCATTTATACTTATCTTCCATTAATTAGGATTCTATATACATTGACATGAGTATATATCTCTTATCCATGTTTAATTTTATTATTTCTAACCCCGACTTTTTGCCACAAGCTTTGGTGAGCACTAGATTAGACTTTAATTTACTTTTTATTATTTTAATGAATATAAAACATAGGACATAGCTAAGGTTATTTCATGATTATGCTTGACTAGAGGCTTTAAAACCCTCTTTAGAATTGTGTATTATGATAAGAGATCCCCTAATTGGGTCTAGCAAAATACCCATATTAGTCATGTTCCCAATTATCTAATGTATCCCCAATCAGAAGTGTATGGTATGACTTATCTTCTCCAAGTTAGGATTGATTTATAGACAAGATGCATTTTTGATTGCATACATTTTGGTGAAAATAATGTGAATGTAACTTTTATAGTTTTTATCTCACATTTTTCATTATTTTATCACTTTATTTCTCTATATTTTTGATACTAGGTTGATGGTGTCGATATAGTTCTAACCTCTATGTATAGGTTTAAAATAGAGTCACATCAATACAAATCTACTCTATTTGTGAAAAAATTTCATCAATTACAAGCTACTAGGTCAACCCTATCAACAAAGTAAATTTTATAGACATTCAAATAGACTACTAGTTTAACCTTTTCAACATAGTACACTTTTCAAACTTCCAAAAAACATATTATTTTGACCCTGTCGACATAATATACTTTATAGGATTCAATAACAAGGTTTATAGAACTAGGTCAATCCAGTCAACTTAGTTGGTAGAACTTTTAAGTAGCTTAAATAGAAATTTTGTAAATTCAAAGCACCTTCCAACCCACCAAGTTTCCTTTATCTCCTTCTCTATCATTTTTTTTATTCATTACATTTCTATTTTTCATAGTTTACAATATTTAAAACTACCCCTATATAGGAAACTAGGTTGACCCTGTCGACACAATTCTATATTCTATCTAGGAAATGAGGTCAACATAGTTATTTTTCATACCCTTGCTTCAATAATATAATAGAGACACTATTGACTTTATTTTATAATCTCTAGATATACTATCATCTAAATTGATACTATACTATGTTTCAAAGTAGGAATTAACACTTTTATACTAGTAATTAGCTCACACTTCATTTTTAGTTGCTTGTATGTTTAGAATAGAATCACATAGTATAATTAGGTGGTTTTTAATTATACCATTTAGTTTCAATATTTTATCTTTTATGCACACACTACCAATTCACATAATATTAAAATGCATTTAAACAATTATCTACCCAAGGCCTACCTACTTAGATTCCATCACCAAGGGTGAAGTTGACTTTATCTTTTAGCTAATTATAAAAATAGGTTAATAGTATATATTGGATAATCACCCAACACCCTTATCACTATGGTGTGTGAAGTGAGGGGGTAGGCCCCTATACCAAGCTAGTACCATTTCCAGCATAGATCCATTTTAGCCTAAAGGTCTTGAAACCATCCCTAGATTGATTTCTAGTTCCTTGCTTAAAGAAAACTTCCTATCACACTTAAAATCATATGCTAATAATTTAATAACATTTAGGATGACCACTTACTTAGCATTTACTTTCCAAGTTGATTACTTGGTCTTTAATGAATTGTATGTTGTATTTTAAAAACTTACATTGGCTAGCTATGGTGTAATGTTTTGTGTTATGTGCCTTAATTGGATCAACCTAATTGTCCCAATCTATTATGTGTTTCATTTAATTTCTTACTTTCAAAAGTACTTTCAAATTTTTTATTTTTTTAATACACAATCATTCTACTTGACATAGTCTCTTATAGACTATTTGTTTTCCTTGCCTACAGTACTAGGTAGACCCTATTAGCATAGTACTCTTTTTTGCTTCCTAGGATACATAACTAGGTTACCCCTATCGACTCTATATTTTTTTTTGCCTATTTTTTGCCTAGGTTACAAAATTAGGTCAACCCAGTCAAATTTTTATTCTTGTTTTCCAAATTTTTAGGTCCTATTTTATGTACTAGGTCAACCTAGTTGACTTTGTATAATTTTATGTCACTTCTTTTTTTATTGTCTTTGCATAAAATTTACCTTATTTATTCCTTCTCCTTCATCATGAACTTCTTATTTGAATACAAAATTAAGTTGAATTAAATACATATGATGATTCTTACAAACCCTCATATAGTCTTCCATAATTAGATTAGGATTCATCTCTTAGATGAGAGTAATGTTCATATATCCACTCACACAATAGATTATGAGACCCCTCCTCATTCCTATTCACTTCATAATCCTATTTTCTCACTTGAAAATCAGCCTGAATTAGAGTATACCCATGAAATGCTCTTATTTATCTCTCAATTTCCTTAACATTGAGGAAAGGATCCTTCTACATTTTACCATCTCATGATTAGTGGTCAATATGAAGAGCCTCATTCACTTTCCCCCACATTCTCACACAGATTTGTGGATACTAGTTTCTTTGATTATCATCCTCTTCCATCTATTTTGACCCCTTCTCATACCATGACTTGTTATTATTTAACTCCTTCTAACTCCATGCCTAATATCTTCACTAACGTGGAAAGTTCTACATCTAGTGGGCCTCTCCCAAGACCCACTCTCCTCAATTCTTCCACTAGTGAATCATTTTCTACCCATGGTAATAATTCCTATAGTGATTCCTCTTCTCATCCCTTCACTAGTCCATCTATTTCCACACAATAAAATTTTTCCACTTGTGCCTCACATTCTAATAACTCTTCTTAAGCTCCTACCAACACCAATAGTGGTACCCAAGCCACTACTTCCAATTCTAATGGTTCAAATAATTCCAACAAAGAAATTCAAACCCATCAAATCTTATTAAAAACCCTTAATTAAATGAATATTTTTCAAGCTCATAATAAAAATGAAATGATTCAAATGCAAAACCACCTTATACATCTTCAAACTCACCCTCAACAAATGTCATTGGGCATATATAATCAAAATGTTCCCCCATGTCCTCTTTAGGATGCCCATGGTAATATTATTCCTTGACCTCCTCTTATCAACAAGATAATTAAGCATCTTAAAAATGAACCTCTTAAATCTCAAATTATTAATATCGATCTAGGATGTATCACCCATACCATTTCTTATAATGGGCCAATTGATCCTACTCTTCATCTAAAAACATTTGGAAAACTCTATAAAGATTGGGTTAAATTAAATACCTTTGACACTATCAAACTATTAGACAAAACTCTCATAGGTGATGCTTTACATTGGTACAACCATCTCAAAACTCATTCTATTACTATTTTTGAAGATTTACTAAATGATCTAGTACAAGAGTTCTAAACTAGTGATCTTCATGAGAATACCTTGGCCCATTTTATCAGTTGTAATTAACTTGAAAATGAAACTACCCAAGCTTTTATTAAAATGAAGAAAACATTTTCGAATAAATATGAACATAACATGGCTTATAATAACTTTTTACATCTCTTTATCAATGCTCTTTTTCCCAAGTTGTAATATCAATTCTTCACTCTCTTTCCATGTACCTTAGAGGAGGCCATTGATCAAGTAAAACATAAAGATTTCTTTATGCATCAATTATATCCACCCAAACCTTCTATGGGTACTCATATCTTAATAAAAATAATTATCATGCTACCAATGATGGTGTAATGGAATATTATGACACCATTCATACTATTCAAGATGTTGTTCCTAACTAATCTTTGGAACCAGCTCCCCCTTCTCCATAATTCAAAAATCCTCGCTTATCTTCACCTAATAACATCAATGCTCACAAACCTTTATACTCAGCCAAATTAATAAAATTTCTACCTAGGCCTCTTCTAAAAGAACTTGATCCCACTCATCCTATGAAATCTTGGTATGATCCCAACAAATTTTGTTGTTTTTATGCTAGTTGGGGTTATTCTCATGAGTCATGTAGGCATATATGTAATTTGTCAATGTATTTTATTTTTGGTCCTAAATTTTATCAAGATTATATCATTTGAAAACACCAAAAATCCTATGACATTGATTTCAAAGCTCATGAAACACATATTAAATCTTAAGATTTAAATCAAGCTAATGCTCATTTAGCTATCTATAAGTACCCTCTTATAAATCACCAAAATAACCAAGATACGGCCACCCTTTCCATCGATAATGTAGATAGTCTCATTGATATAAACCCAAAATATAACGTGGTTAATATGAATAATATGTGAAGGGTGGTTTCTTTTATTGATCCTTGATCTATCTACACCCCTCCATTATCTCACACATTTTTTGTTATCCAATATTATTCTTCAACTTACTTAAATGAGTTGGGGCAATATTACCTTATAAATGTTGGTGAAACAATTCAAAATTCTCTCTTGGATAACACCTCCCATTCTATTTCTACCATCTCTCCATTTTATTTACCTAACACTAATGATAATCAAGCTTCTTTCAATACTTCTTATAACAATTCTCTAAACCAATGTGCACCAAATACTTTAGCTTCTCCACATAATTTACAACCTTATTCCAAACCTTTTGCCTCTTATCAACACCAATTCCAATGTAAAATAGATCCTCCTTCCAAGGACCTCCTTCAACACTATGCACCTATTTATAAAATTCTTATTATGGATTATGACAAGTGGGATCCCATCATGGAACTCACTAAAATCTCATCCCAAATTACTTTTTTTGAGCTTTTGAGGACCTCTTCATGTCATCAAAACTATTTCATGCAAATTTTGTTCAAAATTAACATCCCTCATCCTCCCCTAATAGGATGAAAAACATTGTTATCTACATCTGTAGATAGCATATTGAAATAATTTGAAGAGATGTCCATACATGTTGATAAAAAATAAACACTTCTCTTTCCCTCAAATTTGTAATTTCTTTTGTGATTATCAATGAGATTCTACTTCATACAGATAATCCTCTTCTATTCATTAGTGTCCAAATTAGTGATATCCAAGTCAAGCATGCTTTGATTGATGAGGGTTTTAGCACTTGTGTTTCCTCTCTCAATTTTATTAAAACCCTTAGATATTATAAATGCAATATAAAATCCACACATAACACATGTCAAGGATAAGATAAAAGGAAAATTCCTCCTTTAGGATGTGTATGGCTTCAACTTATCATCCCACCTATCACTATTAATGTGAAGGTGATGATATTTAACTTTCCTCTATCTTAAAACATTTTGGTTGGTAGGCCATAGACTCATCATATGAGAGTAGTTGATTATTCCACCTACCAATGTACTAAATTACCTCACAATGGATACATACATACATACATACATATATATATATATATATATAGGATTCAAGGTGACACTAACCCTTGGAATTTTGAATAATTTCAAGACCATAGTGTCTTCAAGATTCCTACTCTTGAACCTTTTCCCAATGTTCCATTTCATGAGTCTTAATGATTCAAATTTCCCATCAATTCTGCTTGCAGTTATAATGGTCATCCTAAACTCACTGAGAATATTCCCCCTAACCTATTAGATTTCAATGATGATGATCTTAATGAAATCATCTCAATATTAAAACTTCTGATCTCTCACCTCATCTCATTTCTCAACTTCCTTCTTCTCTATAACCTTGTTCTTGCAAACCACCTTGTGATAACATCCTTAATGTCTTAACTAAGACTCATAATTCCATTCATCATACCTAATCAAATTATAGTGTCATCCCCAACTACATCATTTATCTTCATACACATTATTAAAATTATGGTTATTCCTTAGAGGATCCATTCTTAGGTGGTCTTATTCAGGCTCATGATGCTAAGATTATATGTTATCATTCATCTTTACTTTAATATATTAGTATATCTTCTCATATTCCATCATGCATAGTTCCTAATTTTCATATTTTTCCTCTTTATTGTAGGGTAGAGATGGTACAAATACCTCTAATTTATAAATAACCTCATAAGAGTATGCTTGTGGATTGTGCTATTAATGGGCCCCATTACTTTGCTAGGTACCATAACACCTATAGCCTACTTATCCCTGAGATATGTGAAACTTTACTTTAACCTTATATGGACCCTGACCCTCCCTTAGTACTACCTACTTCAAATCACATTCCTAATCCTACTTTAACTAAGTATATTCTTTCTTATGATCCCATCACTCCTTTCATTGAGCCTAGTCCAATCCCTTCACCACCACCACCTACTCTTGGTGATGTTTTACTACATTTATTACAAATGGATTCATTTACCACCAAATGGACCTACAACCCTCCCTAAAATACTTTTTATTTTATTACACTTCATCATGGGAGTACTTCTACTAAGCCTACTCATAGGTGTATATGTTTCTTCTATGCACAAATAATCATTGATCCACACATTTTCATAAGTTGTGATAATATATTGACACTTTTATCCTTCAACCCCTCAGTCCTCAAACAAGTCCACACCTCCCCCAAAGGTACTTACTGATTATATTCCTATGTGCACTAATGTGGTACCCATCACACTAATTATTTCCACATCCTTTAACATCACCTTAAATATCATAACTTAACTCTTGATGTACCTTCTACCATTCTTCCCATAGGTCATTCCCACAAGAAGGCTACCCCTTCTTCCCCCATGGTTCCACTAGTGATCCCTTCATCTCCTATAGAGTCCATTCCCATGAATTATTATGAACATACTCTTCCTGATATCCCTCCTAAAAATGATCTACCAAGTATTCCTACCTTTTATATTGAGGAGATTAGACATGAAGTATTTTCCTAGTTTTTTCTAAAGATAGATGAGACATTATCTGTAGTATGCATCCAACTTCATAGAGACTTATTGGATTTTCTAGATAATGTGTGTGGGAAAATATATCAGTACTTATGAGCACATGTATGGTGTTCTTACATTTTTCATTTGTAATCGATGTGTGCTCCAATCTTATCTTTATCTATTTTTATATATCATTTTACATTGTGTCAAATTCTTATTTAACTTACATGGTGACTTTTATTTTGCACTTTATATTGCTTGTAATGTCATTTATGTTTTCCTATGGATGTCTTCTTTATCATTTATTTATTTTTCTTCTTAAGTTTATTTCTTAAAAATCTCTCTTGTTATCTTTTCATGATTTTTTGTTTTCTTATCTCGATATAAATGGATAATTTTCATTGTGACTTGGTTATATAAACCTTGTTTCCCTTAGTCATTCCTTCTTTACCATGTGATTAGTAAGTAAATGATTAATCTCATTATAATATCCTATTACTTATCCACTTTTGATCTCCTTTATTCCATTTATTCCCTTTTAAAAACTAAGAATATGCATGGTTGAGAGTTGAGATAACATGCTAGTTTATTGTTAATCATAAGTGTTCTAGTCAATCTTATCTTTGATTACTTAGCTTCCTTTAGCCTAAGCATATAGCTCATTCATGTGTATCACTCTATCTCTCATGACTGGTCATTTCAAGTTTGTATGGAGGAAGTATATTAAAAAATCATTAAAAACATTTAGAATCCAAATTATTTAAACAAAAGGAAATGATACAAATGGCAAAAACATTCAAAATCCTTAAAAGTTAAATCACACTAAAAGATGTGATTCAAACCACATCCCCTTATTCTAGTCAAAAATCAAACTCCACAGTTGGCCTTATAATAGAGCCTAGGTCCATTAGGGTGTGGTAACTAGTAATTTAGAGAAAGAGAAATAAAAAATATTTTATTGCTACCTACTTTTTCATGCAAGTACCCAATCTTCAGATTAAACTGATGGCTTTGTAAGGGGTCTTGAGGAATGGGGGAACATGTCATTAGAAGGTAGGTCCATTTTTTGTTTGTACCAATCTACCTTCATGAGTTGATCTTAGTAGCATGCTTATTTTCCTACATAACTTTGTGTCTATAATGAACAAGTTTACTTCATACATTGATGGTCACTAGTTATTTAATGTCTTCTCATGTCCTTATTATGCCTCCTATCCCTTACGGTCTTCTGATAAGATTCCTAAGTTATGGTTTTTACACTCCATTTTTCACACCCTACATTCCTCATATTTCCTCTTGAGAAATATTATTTTGTTCACTGATCACTCCCCTAGGGATTCCATTTGTGAGTTGCATTCTAAGACCATGGATAGGGCATGGCCTTCTTCACAAATTACTAGCATTTCATATTCTTATTACCAACATCCCTTTTTTCATATCTTCCCATTATTCCATCTCATTGGTGTTCCCTTTGTAAGTTATAGTGTAAGACCACAATTAGGACCTAGCCTTCCTCACAAATTTTTCTAATAATCCAAGTCAATAAAAATTATGTGTCAAATATGAGATAAGATGTGATTGATTAATGTTTTATACATCATCGACATCATTCCCATATTAATTTAGTATGTTTTATGCTTACTACATTAATATTTCACTTTTATCTTCTAATTTTTTGATTGCTTGTAAGAATTCAACCATTTCTTAAATTTCTCATACTCCAAAGCTTGAATTAGTGTGATAAAATTATGACTAATTTTTACCAAATTTTTTTCATACTTCCCAATGTGATTTAGTATGATTGAATAACTTAGTTGATTTGTTTTTGCATCATTTTTTATTTCACTTGCTTTCCATTTTATTACATTATTTTCATACTTCCCAAGGTGATTTAGTATGATTCTACTTATTTTAATTTGGTTCCACTTTTTATCTTGGTTTAAAAACATACTTTTTACCAGCTTGTTTACCAACCTTTGGTTTCTTATACTTAGTCATGTTTTTGTTATTACACATTTACCAACACGAAGTAGTGTGTAGTATATTTTTTATTGATTATATTTTACCAAATTTTTTTCCTAATTATTTTTAACCATGCATGTGTCCTACATAATGATAGAAAATAAAATATAACTCATATATTTATTATAGCATATATAAAAATAGACAAACAAATGTGTTATAAATAAATATATCCAAACATCCACAACCACAATCATAATACAAACACATAAGATCAAACATCCAAATGCTAAAGTGATATATATATATATATATATATATATATATATATATATATATATATATATATATATATATATATATATATATATATATATATATATATATATATATATATATATATATATATATATATATATATATATATATATATATATATATCTCATGTGTTTCAATACAAAGTACAAACAATATACATCATCTCAGAAGGCTGGGCCTACTTATCTCATGGCCTAGACACATTTCCCATAGATGCCTCAGACTGTCCCCTCTAAATGGTACATTGTAAAGAGGTTGTCTAAGATCTCAAACCTATCACTTATCCCTATATGTTGGCCACCTGGGCATGTACCTATGCTAGTTAAACATGTACCTATGTTATCTAGGTCATGGTAGCCATATGTATAGCTCTCTCCTAAGCCAAGGCCTACCATTCCTATACCTCTCTTACTCCTACCCTTATTGGTGGTTTTGGCTCTTCTCTATGTGCCTGTGCTCACCTCATAGTGTCTCCTACTAGTTTGAACTCTCTCTAGAGTAGAAACTATGATAGGATCCTCTAGTGTCATCAGGTCATATAGTTCTAATGCCTTGTAAAGATCTCATGGAGTTCTCTTATCAACTTGGATCCCCATCTAGTGTACTCATCTGTAAGATCTACAAAATTCAAACTAGATAGATATTAGATCATAGATATATCTCAAAAATCTATATGTCTATCTCTAATCTATCTTTAATAACTTAAGCATATTTTAACCATCTATTTTTACCTATTATGTGTCATCTACTACCATCTCTCCATCAATGCATCCGCTGAGTACCTCCTTCGTAGGTGACTTCATAAGAGAAAAATTTAAAATCACCACTTGTGCTTGTCTCATGTTGCGCTTGAGTGGTACTTTACCATCTAAATTGTGACATGGAACCTATGATATCACAAGTCCCATAACCACCTTATGGATATCCAAAATTTGAGATGTATAAATGTTAAACAAGCTAATTCTTAGCCTATGATTTATCTTATTTAAGCTAATCACCCATATGGCTAAGTCTCTCCTCTCCTCTTATCTATTTGGTACTCTCGTGACCATGGGTGTACCTCATATAAATAATCCAAGTAAATCATGGATGTCTTCTAGGGTGATACCCACCGCAATGGTATCCTCATCCACCTCCCACTTGAATGTGTTAGTTAATCATTTCTAGGCTCCTAGGAACATGACTATTAGATCTTTACTCAATAGGATATGACACATATCTGCAATCCCTCCTAGACCTAATGAAATCATTCTCATTTGATCCTCAATTTAAAATCTCTCTAAGAGGTCTAGAAGACATGCCACATCCACCAAGCACCAAAATCTCAAACACCCTTACAACCATAAAATAATAAAATATGTATTAAATCCTCCATGTCATTTCTAATCAAAATACATTAATTTCAAATTTTAACAAAACAAACCTAAATTACTTTTATTTATTCCTTTTCTATCAATTTGACCTATTTTTATATTTCTCAACCTTTTTAGTACTCAGTTAGCCATTATGGGCCTTTTTAACACTCTTTTGGCCTATTTGACGCATTTCTATACTATTTTAGTCACTTAGTCAAACACTAGGTTGACCAAATTTCCTTCATTTTGACTAGGTTACCTTAACAAACTAAGTCAACCCTTTAATTTTTTCCCCTAATCACTAAGTCAATAGAGTGTATTTTTATACTAAGTTAGTAATCATGTACTAGGTTGATAGCTTGAAAAATAAAGTTGGCACATACCTACTAAGTGGCAGTGTGGATTTAACAAATTTTTAGCTTACTAGGTCAACTAGGTTGACCTAGTTGGTTCTACCTACCAACCCCTTTCATTGCCTATAATAAATGTCTTTCATTAGTTATTACTATAATCCCTTTAAACCCATTTCCTTATTTAATTTCTAATACCCTTAGAAACTTTCTTGAGTTCATTTTGGTTACTAAAATTTCTCTAAATTACAAATTTATATAAAAAACTTAATTTTAATTAAAAAAAACCAAAAGAAAGTTTGATATTATTAGTTTCTTACTTGTGTTGCACTTTCTACCACTGCTAGGAGTCCCTCTCATCTCAATTTCCATCTCCTCACCATCCTAGCTCATTTGGTCTCTTAGAGCTCTTTCTCTCTCACCCAAAAGTCAAAAATAACCAAATGACTTCCTTTTCACCCTATTTAAACTTACCTTTCACATTTCCTTACCTTTCAAATATTTTTTATTAGATTCCTTGTTTTGTTCATATCTTTGTTTTTAATAATCTATTTTTCAAACCATAAAATGCTATAGAATCATGATGTTATAGAGAACATTTTCCACTACTATATGTCTATCTTCCAAAACTTTTCAAATTTTGGCTATTTTTGCACTAATCTCTATAGGTTTGCCTAATGTTCTTCACAATTGAACACCTTCACTTATCTTACAGTCTACTTCTTTATCTAAAATACTAATAACAGTAAAGGTATGTGTTTTTCAATTTTATCCTTTCATTTATCTTATTTTATCCTTACTACATTTTACTTAGCATCAACATTATGTGTTATCATGTTTTACTCCTAAAGCACCATCCTGTGTTGCACTCACATCACACATGATGAGCTTCAAGTGGGCCATATATATACACATAATATTTTCAAACTTTTATTGATTATTGATGTTATTTATCTTTAAGGAACCCATTGAGTCTTAATCTCTCTAAGTGCATGAGGGGTATACCAAGAAAGGTTTGGGTATACCCTTGGTGATTCATAGGATTTTTATCCCTTTTTCCACTTGTTATCTACACACTTGTCTTTTGAAAATCATTTCCCTAATCTTTTTATTCTCTATTTCACATTCCTCAGTCATTTTCTACCTATTGTACCCATTTTCCTAGCCTTAACCCTATTTTGATTGTTCATTATAATAGGTTTGATTGGGTTAACCCTATACAATTTTGAGTGAAATTCATTTAGGGTCTAGGTCAGCTCTTGGATGACCTAGCCCATGATATAGTGAATTTTTATCATTACTATGCTAGGTTAGCCCTATCGACCAAAATTTTTGGAAGGGCTTAGAGTTAAATCTAGATGTGGATGTGTGTGTGTGTGTGTGTGTGTGTGTGTGTGTGTGTGTGTGTGTGTGTGTGTGTGTTCATTTATCCATTATTTAGAGAATAGAAGAAGAAGCAATATTTATTGCACATCTTCTTATTAACCATTATACTTGAGGAGCAAGCTTAGAGTTTCATACCTTTTTTAGAGATACATATCTTATCTTGTGGAGATGTTTATTAGATGCATTGATAGGTCATGTAGCCTAGAGATAATTTATCCTTGTCATCCTTACATACCATAACCTCTTGTGAATCACCTTGGTCAAGGGAGATATTGAGGCTCAGTGGCTTCATCTTCAAAGGTAAGTATTCCTAACTTTATTCCTCATTTATAAGAGTAGATAGATATGCATTTGTACTTATATTCCATTAATTAGGGTTTCATTTAATATTATTATTTCTAACCCCCACATTGTGCCACAAGCTTTGGTGAACACTATATTAGATTTTACTTTACTTGTTATTAGTTTAATGAATATAAAACATAGGACCTAACTAGGGTTATTGAATTATTATGATTGACTAGAGGCTTTATAACCATCCCTATCATTGTGTATTATGATAAGATATTCCCTAATTGGGTCTAGTGGATCCCCATATTGGTCATGTTCTTGATTAACTAATGTATCCCCAATCGAATGTGTATTCTATGATCTATCTTCTCTGAGTTAGGATTGATTTATATACATAATGCATTTATGATTGCATATAGTATGTGATGAGATGAATTTAACCCCTATAACCCATCTCCCTTATAAATTATTTTTTACTCTTCCCCAATTCTATGTCTCCACTAGATTACCTTTTCTCTTCACATAAGGGAAGATAATTCATTATCAAATCTATTTTTATGGTTTACCATGGGGAATTTAAGACTAGGGTTGGAAAATTCATTTCACATGCCTCATTCATGTTAAACTATATCACTTTGGATTTATTTTGTGCATATGTAAGCATCAATTTTGAATAGTTTACTTGGATTTATATTAGGGTTTTCAATATTTTTTTTCCATAAAATGGGGTTTATGGTGTATTTTTAGTAATGTAAACCCTCTTTTACTTTTATTATTAATGAATGGAAATGGGTTTTTATAGTGTATTATCTAAAGGGAATCTATTTTTCTTTAGGATATAATGAGGGTCATCATCACAATCATTTAGGATATGATCAATATTAACTATGCTCAGATGGAGATATAGAGCCACATTAATTTTTATATCACTTTAGTATTTTTGAAAACTTTCTTTGAGTGCTTCATGATAAAGAATCAATGAGAACAATTGTAAAAAATGTCAAACAAACATTTAGGGGTAGCCTTACAAGGTCAATGGAAGTTATTAACATTGATTGACCTCATCTTATCCCTATCAAAGGTGTCAAAAATTGTGGATTAGACTCCCTCAAAAAATTGGGTAATTAGAAAGTAGGTTTTTAATAGTGGTGGACTATTTAGAAAAACTTATAATTTTTTTTCATTTGTTAAACTTCCTTGATGGAGATATATTAACTTATATTGATTGACATATGCTAAAGGTGCCAATTTATTTGTCAAGTCACATTCTTGAGAGGAACATGGTAAATAAAGATTAAAAAAAATTTAAGAATGTTATGCATAGGTTGATATGGGCACAATTACAATATGGGGTGGTTATTAGGTTAGAATTTTGTGGATGTAAAAAATTTATAACTGAGTGAGGTGATGGTGGCCCTAGCATGAGTGTCTTTAGACTGACTATGGGTCTAAAAAATTACTTGAACCAAATTGTGCTTTTAGTTTTTAATATATCATATTGGAACTTGAAACCATTATTTTTTAATCAAGACATTTCTTGTAACATTATTAGTAATTAAAAAATTACACAAAACAAGGAGCTATATGCCTACTACATTAACTTATGTATATCTAAAAAATGTTATATAGACAACAAGAATAATTAATGTAAAATATTATTATACTTTTACACAATATCATTGGTTTTATTGATTTAAAATTATATGTACGTATCATATAATCATATAGAATAGATCATATTTTTTATCAAAATAAATATAAATATAACACAAATAATAAATTATTTTTTACAATATCTATTTATAAAAAATAATTATAAAAAAAATTAACCAAAACTAGATTAAGTTCCTTCAAAAGGGGTGGATAACTAGATACTAAATTTTCATGAGTAGAGTACTCAATGCATCCATAATTTATATCAAATAACATTATGATGTAGGGGCATCTTAGATATATTCCATTTTTGGATTTTTTTCAAGATTTTAGGTGTCTTATAATCATTCTAGGGTCTTATCATGGTGCTCTATAGGTGTTAGGTTGCTTGAAGCATTCAAAAGCACATTTCCCACCAAAAAGCATTATTTAAATATTTAAATGTTGAGAAAGTTTTGTGATGTTCTTAGCCTAGGTCATGTTTTCCAATGTTTATGTTAGGTCTATAAGGGGTTAGTAGAGTTCATGTAATATATGGTCAAAGTTCTTTAGTCACAATTCATCCACAAACCCATAAGAGGCAGTTTTCAAGAATGGACTAGAAGCTTACAAGAATTAGTTTTGGTAGTTATTTTGTATATAAGCTTGTCATTTTGAATTTTCAGTTAGTGGACACAAAATATTTGATGAATAATGGGAATTATACCTAAGATACAAATAAATTATGATTTAAAATGTTGAATAAATATTGGTAACCATTTTTTTGGGGTATACATAATTATGATTTAATAATTCTATGCATTTGGTAAGTTGATTTTTGAAATCTAATGTTTGGAATCTTTATAGCATGATTGCTAATACATGTTAAAGTATGTATGTTTTTTTAGGAGGTAATTATATGAAATAAAAGAGAAAATTATAAGCTTGTCATTTTGAATTTTCAGTTAGTGGACACAAAATATTTGATGAATAATGGGAATTATACCTAAGACACAAATAAATTATGATTTAAAATGTTGAATAAATATTGGTAACCATTTTTTTGGGGTATACATAATTATGATTTAATAATTCTATGCATTTGGTAAGTTGATTTTTGAAATCTAATGTTTGGAATCTTTATAGCATGATTGCTAATACATGTTAAAGGATGTATTTTTTTTTAGGAGGTAATTATATGAAATAAAAGAGAAAATTAGGTCCTTATTCTTTAAGAATCATAATACAAACCCCTATTTTGAGTATTTTATCTTGGTTGCAGACTGTATCTTCAAGATTGATAGTCAAATGGAATTGGAAAATTATTATAAATGTTTTTGAAGGATTATTTAATGTATTTTAAGAATAAATTTTTCAATTAATAGTGATCAAAGCATTTAGTGTCTAGACCTATTTATGAATAGACCCTTGTTTGAAGTTGTTTATTGTGCAATAGACTATGTGTTTGTTCTAATGAAAGAATAATCATAGATTCAATTTGAAATGTTTTATCAACATTTGTATAGGTTATTTGATATTTTTTAATAGTTTAATCTTATAATGAATTCCATGATAACTATTTGAGGCTTGGAAACTAATAGAAAATCCTGGTTTCTTATAACAAACTATTAGTATATAGACTAATCATTCTATGACTAGCATGAAAGGTTCATACCATATTTTTACAAGTTATATAAGACACATTGGTGAGAATTTTATATGTATCTTCAATTTATTGGAATCTTGGAATTATCTTGTGAGCTAATAAATTGTTACCACAATCAAACACATTTTGATAGGAAAAACTAAGACAATGGATTGACCCATGTTATTTAATGATTGGGAGATGATCAAAAAGTTAATAAAAACTTTTTAAACCTATTTTTGTCCTTTGATCCACTATAATTCATTCAAAATTTAATTTTATCTACTCTCAAATTGAGACAAGCACCGAAAATCCCTAATATAGGGTTTTAGTCATATCTCACAATCTAACCATCAAAAACTACCAAAATTTTGTAGACTAATCATATTTGAAGTTTTTAGACTGAATATAAAGGTTAAATTATGGTAAATAATCATTTTTATGTGTTAAGTTGATTGAGGTTGCAAATAGGGCAAACAACCCTAGTATGCCTAAATAGTTGTAAAAAAGAGGTTTAAAGAGTGGCCCAAACCTGGAGTTAAAGACTAATACTTGGTAAAGTGAGATAATAGGTAAAAGTGTATCTATAAATGGTATTTTTTTTAGATAGAGGTCCATATAGGACCATAATTATATAATTACTCTACAAAAAGGACTACTAGACATTTTGAGAAACAAGGTAGGAGTTGTGTCAAAAGAAGGAAATGATGTGAGGGGTGTTCATACATGATTGAGATGTCAATGAGACCATATATAACCTGATAAATGTATTATAATCCACTTAACAATAAGATGAAATTTAGAATCTTGCATCAAGGATTGGTCTAGTGAGCCATTGTCAAAGGTAGTGGATTTAGAAACAAGGTCAAGTGAGAAAAATTAGTGTATTATTTGCATCACATATACACCTAATTTTCAATATATAATAAAATCAAATCATATATTAACTTTAAATACTATAAAATAATCTAATTCATGGGTTAAACACTAAGAATTATGTTTTTTGTTTACTCTATATTAGGGGCTTGCAACTATGATCATAGTCCAAGATTTTTACAAAATTCACCATTCCAAGGTAATTTTTGATACATTATTATGATAATTAATATATTACCAATAATTAGGACATGATCAATCAAAGGTTCATACCCAAGTATGGGGTATGTTCTATACCCATACAATAAAGAAACTCAATCTTGCATAAATTATCTACCTTACACTATTTCAAGATTGAAATAATAAAAAATAAAAAATATATTTTTTATTTTAGCCACATTCCTCTTATATAACACTATATTAATGTACTTAAGATCATATGATCCTCTTGAACCTTTATCACTACTAGTGAAAATAAACATGGTAGACCTTGTTTCTTATAAAAACATTATAAAACAATTATATATCCATACCACCTGACATAATTACTTTTGATTATACCCTTAAATAATTAATGGAAAGAATTTACCTCAAAATAAACATAACATACATACCTCAGGATTTATACCCAATTATTTACATTCAATTTTTTTCCATAGGGGCTAATCCTAAATTTATTTGTTTTCTTATATAAAGCATAGTCCTAACAACTAAATCATATTTTTATATATTTAATCCACTAATTAAATACCATACACTATCTTAATATTGATACAATATAAATAGATTAAAAAATACATATATTCATAACACACCAATAAAAAAAAATCATCATTATGCTTCATCACAAGTTCTTAAACATCAATAACCCTTTAGGAATTTCAATCCAAATAATAAAATGTACTTATAATAAAATCTATATCCATCCATTACACATTATATAGTATTATATTCAATAACGAATATAAATTACATAGGTTACCCTTAAAAAATATAACAGATACTTTGAAGGAATATATCTTCAAATATGCATTATGAAATATAAAACTTTCAAAACCACACACATTTATATTTGGAAGGGTTAACTAAAAATTATTTTCTTACTAAAATTTGTAGTGTTTAAAAATCATATAGTGAAATATGATAAACAGAAATTTGTCAAACAACATTTCATTGACTGAAATATTCAAGATACCCTTTAATAGTCATAGTTGTGACTGTCACAATTATAATTATAGGTACACTTCATAAAAATTAAATTTAAAAATAATAGTAGCTCATACATCCTTCCTAAAGATGTAAGTGGCATATCATATCCATTTTTAATTAGACAATTATTATAATAGATTTAATACAAGAAGACCTAAGTGCCAAACTCCTTGAGAAAACACCAACATTCCTATGTGAGTTATATAGGGGAGAAAATCCAAGAATGAATGAAGAAGTCATGAAAAATTTATGGGAATGGGAAATATGAGACCTACATAAATGACCCTAACCATGAAAATCATTATTGTAACCTTGGGATGGACCTTCAAAGTGAATAAATGCACCCATTGCCAAGTATATATATATATAGAGAGAGAGAGAGAGAGAGAGAGAGAGAAACATTGGAAACAAAATAGGCTTTAAGAAAACTTGAAAATAAGAATAATCATAAAAAAAGAATCCCTTGACTATATAAATACATCATTACCTTCCTAATACCCACAAACCCAAACCTATATTGAACCTATCACATGGATAGTTACCATGTATCTATTCTATTACTAATACATATAAAACATCTTATGTATTTGATTAATAATCTTAAATGAATTAATTTTATGTTCTCTAAGCTATATAGAAAAGTTTTAATATAATGGATAGAAATTTAATGGAAATTAATACCAATAAAATTTAAACCAATGTTACTTTTCATTAGTGGTCACCACAACATGTTGTACAATATATTATAATTAAGGTGAAAATTTTATTTCAAGGTATCGATTAAGATATATGATCTTATCATTTTAGCTTAATAGAAAATGAGAAGATTTAATATTTATATATAATAGTAAAAAATATTATATGTCACTATTTGATTTTGATTTTTTTTGGATTGATTATACATCTGTTTTGATCTTATCTTTGATATGAGATATGATAGCCTTTAAAAATTGGGCACTAGAATCATTTTAAACTTATTTTGAGAGTATATAATGAGGGTTGAAATAATATAAATCAGAATAAAGTAGAGAACATAATATCTGTTTTTCTATCTTATAACACCTAAAAAAAATTGAGTGATGAAAATTAAGCTCGAGTGAATGAGAGTTTATTCACCTAAGTTTCTAATAAAGATTAATCACATAAAAATAAATCATATGTAAAATTGTAAAAAGAAAAAAATTAAATTGATCAAACCTTGATATCCAAGAGTTTTAATATAATAAAAACCTCAAAGGCAATGAAACCACATACTCTAATATACATAATCTATACTACATGATTTATAGAAAATAAGGGGATTATGTTAGGAAAATTAGTGTTCACATGTTATTGGTGATTTACCATATGCTAAATTAGTATTTACATTGTTAGTTATTTACATGGGGTAAATACTATTAGGTTATTTTTTTAAAAATACTATATGGTTAATATGGTAATATAGTTATTATTGGTTAGTCATATATATATATATATATATATATATATATATATATATATATATATATATATATATTGTTATAAAAAATTATATATTGTGAATAGTTATTTTTAGTTATTAGGAATATTGTTATGGATATTTGATTAAGTAATCATTGGGATATGAATTATTTGAGAGAAAATATCCATAAATATAGGAAGTATTTCCTATATAATTGTATGTCCTGGATAAACTATGTAATAGAAAATATAGAGTGTGACAATATAATATTATAATGTGCAATTAAAATTACTCTCTATGTTCAGCTCCATTACACATTACATGAATTAAATATTTATATAATCTCATCCAAAATATAATAGTATTATTAAAGTGTTATTCTCAATGAATGGATTTTTGATGAAGTTTAAAGGGGCAAAATCAATTCATTTATGATTTCCCCATTTGTGAGAGTAAAAAAAAACAAACCACCAAGTTTTATTTTTATAAGCTTTAGTTTTATAAAATAGAATAGATTTATGTATTGTTATGAGAGTTTGTTTACATAGATTAGTAGTCTTACCACCATAAATATCAATAATAATAAAATATATTGTGAACGATAAAATTAAATTAGTTTTTTTCTTAGTACGTAACCCATGTGCAAATCAATATTTAAAAAGCATTGAACATCATAAGTAATTTATTTTAAGACAAGTTCAATCTAAGATTTTGTTATGTTCATTATTTTGGCCTATAGTTCCATGCAAGTATTATATCTAACTAAAATAATAAACTTCATTTAGTTATTTTCATCATGTTTTATTATTCTCTCTATCTT
>JARHVA010000519.1:772500-792500 GCA_037957365.1 Torreya grandis
AATGGAAGTTTGGTAGTCTTGGAAATGTCCATTCCAAAATTTACATCTCAAGAAGATCTAGATCTTGAATCTACATTACATAATTTGGGGGATTTGGTTAGAACAAAATAAATGATTTTTTAGGGGAAAATGATGTATTAGCAAGGTAAACTCAAAAATATCTCTTAATCTCATCAAAGAAAATTATAGGTTTATTCAAATTAAAAAAGGTAAAAATATTCTTCCCTTTTAAAAAATCCCAGCTCTCGATTTGTAAATAGATTTCTTAGAGTTAGGGAAATGAGATATTAAGGATGAAATTAGGAAAAGAACAAAGTCAAAACCTCCTCCTAAGGGCTGGATGAAGATCAATTTTGATGGATATTTAAAAGGAAATTTGGGTCAATGGGGGAAGGTGGAAATATTAGAGATCATAAGGTTAATTTTATTATTTACTATGCAAGAGACATAGGGGTGAGGTCAAATCATTGAGAAAAAGTTTTGGTAGAATTGTGGGGGATAAAATTGGCTAAATAAATAAATGTTTAAAACTTATTAGTCGAGGGAGACTTACTACATATAGTGAATTATTTGTCTATAAAAATGCCATTAACTAGTCTATCAAGCATGTTATAGATGAATCTAGAGTCATGTTGAACTCTTTTTAGCAGGTGAGTATTCATCATACCTATAGGGAAGGGAATGGGATTGCTTATTGGTTCACTAATAAGGGAGTCAATAATGTGGGTTTTATAACTTGGATATGCCATGAAGACCTCCCTAGGGAGTTGTTATCGAATATTAAAAATGAAGGAAATAATAATGTTGTTAGTCCAATGCATATGGGTGAACCCTCAAATTCTTATAGGTGTTTTAGGGGGTTGTAAGGTGATTTAAGGACTCATTTATTTTCATTTAAATTTTAGGGGTTCGAATGAGAAGATTTTAGATGCTCCAAACTAACTCTTAGATGGCCAAAACACATCTTCCAATTGTATCTCTTTTTAGTTCATTTCAGTGAATTTTTATAGTAGGGTTAGTTGGAGTGGATGTGAGGGAAATAAGATGGGTTTGAAAAATAGAATTGAACCAAAATTATAGCTGAAAGTCAAGAAAAATTAAAGAGTAAGGTCAGATCTACAAGTAGGTGGCTTTGAAAGTTTTGTGGAGAGGATAAAAGGTTTTGACATGAATTTCTTAGTCTTATTCATGAAGGCATGGGAGGATATAATAGTGACAAATAATGGAGTAACTCTAGACATTACTGAGGAACTCATTTCCCATGTGACTAGACTAGTTATTGAAGAAATGAAGAGCTATTATATACTAAGAGATTTGAAACTAGACAAATAGGCATTTCAATATGAAAGATAACAACTAGAGTAGCTATACAATGGTTTTGATAGAGAATCCTTAACCATGCCATTTACATAGGTCGCCTTATATTTAATGAATTACATCACATTTTAAGGTAAGTACAATGTTGTGAGAAGTTCCCTATATACAATGTTAAATTAATTTAGGCATGGTGTGCCTTTTAGTCTCCCCTTTTTTGTCCTTAAATTTATGGAGGTATCATTTTTGAAATTTAAACATGGAAATTACTCCACTCATAGATAAAAGGGAGTAATATACCTAATTTTAAATTATTTCAAAGGCATGAATAAAATCATGCATGATATCCCATGGCCCTAGAAGGAAAATCTTGAGAAGGGGCCTATTGATATTAGAAAAAATAAAAAAGTGTGGATAAAGTATCTTGGGAGTCCAAACAGGGTCTCTATGAACAATAAAAAACTATGGAATATTTTAGTTTGAAGGAGGATGAAAAGAATAAAAAAGAATAGGTTAATGTTAATAAAATACATCTAAGTGCTTTGAAATCTACAAGGCCTAGCCAAGGGAAATAGGGGAATAAGGTAACTAGGGTCCCCAAGATTCATAAAATAAAAGAGGAGTTGAGACTTACATTGATGTTGAAAAGGACATCGAGGATACAAGGGAGAATTGTAATGAAGTGGAGTAGGGAAGAAAACACAACCATGACTTGAGTGTAGCATATAAGTATAAGGGGATTAGGGAGCCTACGTATATTCACCTAAAGAAAGGGGAGACTTTTCTAAATTAGAAGGATTAACATGTGGCTTTCAAAAATTTGGTTACCTCATTTAAAGGCAAGGATAGCTCAAAAAACTAATGGAATAACTCAACCTCTAAAAATATATCATGCGTGGTTTATTTATGAGATCACAAACCTAAATGGCAAGGTTAATGTTTTGCAGTAAGAAATGCAAGGATGACTCAAATCTTATCAGCTAGGGAGGAAGACAATCATATTTAGGGTCTAGATTTTAAGGTGGAGTTATTAGAACAATTTAAGCAAAATATTCATAATAAAATTATATTTTTAGTAAATTATATCAAAGCAACAATGTATGAAGTAATTCAAAATGATGAAAAACTATAGGCTCACCTCAAAGAGATTTTTGAACCTAGTGTTACAAGCAAAGGGAAGGATAAGAAGGGATAGATTAGTGGATCTCATTATGGTATGAACCACAAAATTTTTTGATTCAAATTTATATAAACCTAAAGAAGATGAAATCCTATTGGGAGGATGTGTTTGGAAGCTTAGATTTATACTAGTTATTTAGTTTTATTGTCACTATATCTGGGTTATTTTATATATGTTTTTAGATAGGGTTTGTCTTGTTTTCTTTCCTAGTCTTGGTTAGACTATTTTTATTTTTGTGTTTGTACTTATCCTAGGGTTTAGAGATCCTAGTTCAAAAAAATCCCACCATTTAACTTGAATTAAAAAACATTATACTATACATAATTTATTTACTACATTAAACTCAAAATAGTAAAATGTTAATTGCCTCCAAGTGTCAACATACAACATGATTATAAACTTGATTAATATAATCAACACCACTATGATTAATATTTTTTTATATAAATAACCTTATTAATCCTTTTAAAAATGAAGATTAAATTTTATTGGTCCACTACCAAATAAATTTTATACATACATACATACACATATATATTTATTTGATTGAGTAATCATTGAGATGTGATTTATTTGAGTAGAAAAGATATCCATAAATGTAGGAAGTATATCTTATATAATTGTCTCTCTCAAATGAACTATGTAATATAAAATTTATAGTTTGATAATATTATATTATATTTTCTGATTAAAATTATTCTGTACGTTTGGCTCCATTGCACATTACATGAATTAAATATTTATATAAGCTCATCAAAAAGCTAGAAAATTAAACCCCCAAAATATTTTATGCTAAGGTCATTTAAATATATTTATATGGTTTATATTATAATTATTTAAAAAAAAACTTGGGATGTGTACATTGGTCAAAACTAAATAATAAAAACAAGGTTGAATCTAAAGGCTAACAACAAACTAGTGAGGAGATCTCCGAAAAGTCTTTTTTTAGATTTGACATATCTATTTCATATATAGATTTTATATTTAGAGATGTTTTTTTTTTGTATATAATGTTATATGTGGCATTTCATATTTATAGATCACTTGTATGGTAATTCCATTGTAATAATTTTTTGTAATATGCTAAGTTCATAGTATGGTATGCATGCAAGGTTTTAAGATTATTTTTAACTTAATATATAATAAAATAATGAATATTAATAAAACTTAAGATGAATATTTTATAATATTATCCCCTTGGATGATAGTACACATAATTTATAATAAAATGTAACAAACCCCCAAAAACTTGAAATAATAACACAATTGCACAACTTGATTAATTACTCTCAAAAAGGTTAGAAGAAGGGTTCTCAAAATACAAATCATTTAAAAATAGGTCTTATTAAACCTAATTTAAAATAAAGGATTGAAGCCCACTATATAGTAATCTTGGGATGTATAAAGGCACTTCCATACTCTTATAAAGTCTAACTTAAATATATATTCATGCTAGTCATATTTTCTAATAAGATCAACTCAATATGACTCATTCATAAAGAGTCCATGCTTTGTGGAAATCACAACCAAAACTAATATAAATTAATATTATTAATATTCCCTCCTAAAGTTAGCATGGTTAAATTAGGTTCTGAAGCTAAAGAATAAGGATCTACTTAAACATCTTACTTACAAAAGTGTAAGATAGACAAACAAATTTTCATTATAAAGTAAAATTAGTTTAAGAATAATATTGATTTTAATATCCCATTGAATCTAAAAAATTATCTAATAAATGTAATCCATAATAAATATCTACATATGCATTCAAATACGACATTGACATCCACATAATTCTACCTGATTGAATTTTTTGCATTTGACATTAGGGTCATTGCATTTCTCGATGGTTTTCATTAATAATTTTATTCCCATGAAACCATCCTAAAAAAATAATTATATCCATTATATTTTAATTCCATGTATTAAGATAATTTCAATAGGATACCACTAAAGTAAAAACATGCCTATTAATCCATTAGTTCACAATAACCAACATATGATAAGCCTAATTTATAACAATGGTGCTCTCCTCGACATGTGATGTATCACATGGAAATAGTATAGTTTGATTTCATATATCCCATTATATTATCCATTAAATGTATTTATATATAAATAATATTCAAAAAACATTATACTATGCATACTCCTTTAAAAATCTATCTACTTCTTTAATACTCTGATAACTAGACAATATAGGATATCTACTCTTCTAGGATGCCAAATTAAGGAAATCCATTACTCTTACATGGGAATGCCTCTCTTCAGAAACCAAATTTAGGTGGCAGCCTAGAATCCTTTGATAGAGAGATTATAAAAGAAGATCATAGGATGGAAAGGTAAGCTTATTTCTCAGGTCGGTAAGGTAGTTTTGATTAAGAGTGTTTTACAAAGTTTGCTAGTCCTTTCACTATTAAATTCACCTAAACGAGTGGAGGAAAAACTAATTAATATTCAAATAAACTTCCTTAGGGATAGGATGGAATAAAAAAATTAACTTCACCTCATGGCATGGAGTAAATTTTGTGCTAAAAAAGGTATGGTGGGCTTGGATTAGAAATTTACAATTGATCAATAAAGCCCTCATTTTTAATTCTATCTGGAGATTCATCATAACAAAATTAGTTTAGGGTAAGATATTATATTTTAAATATATTTAAGGGAGAGATCCAATTTCCATTCTAGCTGGGGAATAATTTGTGAGGAGATCACACATCTATAACTTCTTAATTGCCAACAAGGAATTGATAAATATAGATTCTAAATTGTAAATAGGAAATGGAAACAAGGTTGACTTTTGGAAAGACAAATGGAGATCTCATTCACCACTTTATCAGAGTGATATAGGTATTTATATTCAATAAAACATGAGGTATAAATATGGTGACAAGGTGGTGGATTATCGGCAAGATTTGGAAGGAGTTAAAAGTTGTAAAAATTTGAGCTTGGATAACTTAAATCAACAAGACACTTTAAAGATAGTAGAACTAAATAATTTGTTGTGAAATGTTCACATTCTAGGGGTAAACATAGAAGACCAATTGGTCTAGATGGACTCTTTTAATGCATATTACAAAGTAAAATTTGGTCATGATTTGATTGCTCAAGAACAAAATATTAATGTATGTTGGGAGGGTGTTTAGGATAAATGTCTTACTCTAAAAATAAGTTTTTCTTATGGGTATCATCTCAAAATAAAATTCTAATAGTTAATAATATTATGAAAAGAGGCTACATTATAATCAATAGATGTGTGTTATGTGAAAAAGAGAATGAATCAGTATTCCATTTATTAGTTAGCTATTCCTTTACTCAAAAAGTTTGGAGTTATTTCATGGAAAAATCCAATATTGCCTGGGTATAAGAAGGATACCTAATGGAAGTTTGGTAGTCTTGGAAATGTCCATTCCAAAATTTGCATCTCAAGAAGATCTAGATCTTGAATCTACATTACATAATTTGGGGGATTTGGTTAGAACAAAATAAAAGATTTTTTAGGGGAAAATGATGTAGTAGCAAGGTAAACTCAAAAAGATTTCTTAATCTCATCAAAGAAAATTATAGGTTTATTCAAATTAAAAAAGGTAAAAATATTCTTCCCTTTTAAAAAATCCCAGCTCTCGATTTACAAATAGATTTCTTAGATTTAGGGAAATGAGATATTAAGGATGAAATTAGGAAAAGAACAAAGTCAAAACCTCCTCCTAAGGGCTGGATGAAGATCAATTTTGATGGATATTTAAAAGGAAATTTGGGTCAATGGGGGAAGGTGGAAATATTAGAGATCATAAGGTTAATTTTATTATTTACTATGCAAGAGACATGGGGGTGAGGTCAAATCATTGGGAAAAAGTTTTGGTAGAATTGTGGGGGATAAAATTGGCTAAATAAATAAATGTTTAAAACTTATTAGTCGAGGGAGACTTACTACATATAGTGAATTATTTGTCTAGAAAAATGCCATTAACTAGTCTATCAAGCATGTTATAGATGAATCTAGAGTCATGTTGAACTCTTTTTAGCAGGTGAGTATTCATCATACCTATAGGGAAGGGACTGGGATTGCTTATTTGTTCACTAATAAGGGAGTCAATAATGTGGGTTTTATAACTTGGATATGCCATGAAGACCTCCCTAGGGAGTTGTTATCGAATATTAAAAATGAAGGAAATAATAATGTTGTTAGTCCAATGCATATGGGTGAACCCTCAAATTCTTCTAGGTGTTTTAGGGGGTTATAAGGTGATTTAAGGACTCATTTATTTTCATGTAAATTTTAGGGGTTCGAATGAGAAGATTTTAGATGCTCCAAACTAACTCTTAGATGGCCAAAACACATCTTCCAATTGTATCTCTTTTTAGTTCATTTCAGTGAATTTTTATAGTAGGGTTAGTTGGAGTGGATGTGAGGGAAATAAGATGGGTTTGAAAAATAGAATTGAACCAAAATTATAGCTGAAAGTCAAGAAAAATTAAAGAGTATGGTCAGATCTACAAGTAGGTGGCTTTGAAAGTTTTGTGGAGACGATAAAAGGTTTTTGACATGAATTTCTTAGTCTTATTCATGAAGGCATGGGAGGATATAATAGTGACAAATAATGGAGTAACTCTAGACATTACTGAGGAACTCATTTCCCATGTGACTAGACTAGTTATTGAAGAAATGAAGAGCTATTATATACTAAGAGATTTGAAACTAGACAAATAGGCATTTCAATATGAAAGATAACAACTAGAGTAGCTATACAATGGTTTGATAGAGAATCCTTAAACAGGCCATTTGCATAGGTCACCTTATATTTAATGAATTACATCACATTTTAAGGTAAGTACAATGTTGTGAGATGGTCCCTATATACAATGTTAAATTAATTTAGGCGTGGTGTGCCTTTTAGTCTCCCCTTTTTTGTCCTTAAATTTAAGGAGGTATCATTTTTGAAATTGAAACATGGAAATTACTCCACTCATAGATAGAAGGGAGTAATATACCTAATTTTAAATTATTTCAAAGGCATGAATAAAATCATTCATGATATCCCATGTCCCTAGAAGGAAAATCTTGAGAAGGGGCCTATTGATATTAGAAAAAATCAAAAAGTGTGGATAAAGTATCTTGGGAGTCCAAACAGGGTCTCTATGAACAATAGAAAACTATGGAATATTTTAGTTTGAAGGAGGATGAAAAGAATAAAAAAGAATAGGATAATGTTAATAAAATACGTCTAAGTGCTTTAAAATCTACAAGGCCTAGCCAAGGGAAATAGGGGAATAAGGTAACTAGGGTCCCCAAGATTCGTAAAATAATAGAGGAGTTGAGACATACATTGATGTTGAAAAGGACATCGAGGATACAAGGGAGAATTGGAATGAAGTGGAGTAGGGAAGAAAACACAAACATGACTTGAGTGTAGCATATAAGTATAAGGGGATTAGGGAGCCTACGTATATTCACCTAAAGAAAGGGGAGACTTTTCTAAATTAGAAGGATTAATATGTGGCTTTAAAAAATTTGGTTACCTCATTTAAAGGCAAGGAGAGGTCAAAAAAATAATGGAATAACTCAACCTCTAAAAATATATCATGTGTGGTTTATTTATGAGATCACAAACCTAAATGGCAAGGTTAATGTTTTGCAGTAAGAAATGCAAGGATGACTCAAATCTTATCAGCTAGGGAGGAAGACAATCATATTTAGGGTCTAGATTTCAAGGTGGAGTTATTAGAACAATTTAAGGAAAATATTCATAATAAAATTATATTTTTAGTAAATTATATCAAAGCAACAATGTATGAAGTAATTCAAAATGATGAAAAACTATAGGCTCACCTCAAAGAGATTTTTGAACCTAGTGTTACAAGCAAAGGGAAGGATAAGAAGGGATAGATTAGTGGATCTCATTATGGTATGAACCACAAATTTTTTTACTTAAAATTTATATAAACCTAAAGAAGATGAAATCCTATTGGGAGGATGTGTTTGGAAGCTTAGATTTATACTAGTTATTTAGTTTTATTGTCACTATATCTGGGTTATTTTGTATATGTTTTTAGATAGGGTTTGTCTTGTTTTCTTTTCTAGTCTTGGTTAGACTATTGTTATTTTTGTGTTTGTACTTATCCTAGGGTTTAGAGATCCTAGTTCAAAAAAATCCCACCATTTAACTTGAATTAAAAAACATTATACTATACATAATTTATTTACTACATTAAACTCAAAATAGTAAAATGTTAATTGCCTCCAAGTGTCAACATACAACATGATTATAAACTTGATTAATATAATCAACACCACTATGATTAATATTTTTTTATATAAATAACCTTATTAATCCTTTTAAAAATGAAGATTAAATTTTATTGGTCCACTACCAAATAAATCTGAGTGGAACACAATGTTTTTCCACATGAATATAATTATTTCTAGTGAATTACTTTTGTTGGATTCCCAACAGACCTTCAAATTAGTAACTAATGTACAAGATTAAATCATCCAAAAAACCATTTAATCTAAGTTATAAACCATAATTAAGAAACATCATCCTTTTTATATTATATCTACTATTGCAAAGAAATATGATTATCAAAATCTTTATCATATTTAGATATTGGCTATAATTTCTTAAAAGAATACAACCATCACCTTACTACTTATGTCTATTTACTTTTAATCATGGAAGTCATTAGAATTTTAAACACACCAAACATTTATACAATAAACTAAATCAACTTATATCAAACAAAAGAACATTCACATCAACTACCCATAAGAGTTTTAATCATCCAACTATTCCTTACAATACTAAATCCAATTATATTAAGATTCAAAGTTTATAAATCATAATGTTTCCATACATTGTCGACCCTTTTTGAGTTAGTTTATGGACTAAAAAAACCATAGAAAAATGTCATCCTAGAACTAGGTAAATATGAATAAGACACATTTTAGGTATATATATATATAGTTAGGCATAGCATGGATACAAACATCAATTCATAACCTGCATTGTAATAATTTATAATCAATCCTTGTATTCATTTAGCTACCAAATTAATTAACTTGGAAATATGTTATTAAAATAAAATATACACAATCATGTTCAATTCTTAATACTACCTTTTCAATTAAATCTTCAATAAAAAACATAAAAGTCTTTCTTATATATCCCCATCAAAATACAAACATTACACTCAATTATTGAATATAATGATATGCCATACAATCTTTAACATTTGAAAATACATAACTCATATATAATCACCTATAGTCAACTTGTAACCCAATCAGTGTAACTACCTTATAATTTAACCAATGAAACATGATACCACTCCAATCTTATAAATTTATTATGCAAATATAAGATGACTACATAGTAATTATATCTAAGTAATATTACTTTAAACAAATCTCCTAGGTCATCACCTTATAATACCTAAATCTAAAATAAGAAGTAATGATTTTTTTAAGTTGTAAATAAAAAACAATGAATCCACTCCATAATAGGGTGTATATAATTTCTCATTCTAGAATGAACAACATTCAAAGTCTCATAGACTTATGAACATCAAACAAAGTGAGAATAACTCCAAAATCCTTTTATGCAATCAATCCTAGATTCTCTCTCTCTCTCTCTCTCTCTCTCTCTCTCTCTCTCTCTCTCTCTCTCTCTCTCTCTCTCTCTCTCTCTCTCTCTCTCTCTCTCTCTGTGTGTGTGTGTGTGTGTGTGTGTGTGTGTGTGTGTAATAAACTATAACATATGAAGTCAATAATAAAATTATCTAATCATATCATAATGATTGATGCATCAGTCAAACATAAAAAAACATCATTGGTAAAGAATATAATCTTTACCACAATCATCAGTCAAACATAAAAAAACATCATTGGTAAAGAATATAATCTTTACCACAATCACTAATATGTATAATTATTACAACATAACATTTTAAACATAGTTCAAATAATAGACCACATTTTATCACCATGTGTTATTTTATTATGAATCCCCAAAGTAATATTCAATTAAACAACCTTAATAAGAAATACAATATAATAATAATAATGCATGTTAAAAAAACATTTTCCATCATGCATACAAGTTTGAATCCATCCATGAAGAGTGAAGTAAAACCCACCCAACCAGTCCCCATGAGCCCCCCATTAGTGTCCCTAGACCACCCTAACCATCACTAAGATGGGTAATTAGCTCACAAAGATATGGCCATATAACATCAATGAGGTTTCAAAGATCAACACACTTTAATTAACAACTTGACAAAGTATGATGAAAGCACAACAAAACACTCAAACACACCAAGTGTTTTACCCATGAAAATGGCACTATAATACAATGGTATTTTAAGTGGGAAACCTACAAGTGAAACCCCCATTGTAGGGATTTTAATTCAAACACAAAAACCCATTTCATATCTTTACTCAATCATAAAATCAGGTAGATAGAGTCAAAAAAACAACTATACAATGACATTGAAGGAAATATGCATAATAAAAATGTAAAAACATTTAAATGGACTTGAATTCACCATATTATTCTTAATGTCACTTCAAATAAAAGAATTAAATAAAATTACAAATTTACTTATTTACTATAATCAATGTAGACACTTTTACCTTTAAAAAGACATAATAAGGAGCTAAAAAACTGAAACCTATGTCTCTCTTTATTTTACCTAGCATATTTTTATTGCTTCTTCCTATGTAAATCAATATTAATGTCCACCCAAAAAAATTAGGTGGTATTGAAATGGAACTTAACTCAAAATTTATCACATCTCTAATTTTTATGTGGGAAATAAAATGGCCTCCATGAATGAGTAGATCCACTTAACTAAATAAATAACCTCTAAACATGTAGATATAAGGTAGATAAACTCCACTTATATTTGGTAGTGATTAGGGTTTACCCATTCCAAAATTCTAGTAAGAAAAACAAAATTATAATATTCTAGCAACTTCCAAATAACATCCTCAACATACTCAACACACAACCCTAAGTCAACATCAAGCCAACCATGCCAAACCCAAAGTCAATGAAAATAATTACAACTAGAATATGACCATGACAACACAACCCTCAACATAAGTCCTTTGCCTAGGTCATAAAGAAACTCAAGGCATCAATATTAAATATAAAAGCCTTAAAACAAGATAATCACTTTCAAGAGTCATCAAATAAAGTTGGGATATGTAAGGCTTCATAACACAGTGTCAAAGTAAGCATGTTGATTCAAATCACCGAAAGACATCAAAAAATAATAACCTTAAAACATAGAATAATGGTCAACTAAACAATCAAAATAAAATTGAGACAAACTAAGAGAGTGTTACTACAATTGAAATAAATAGACCAGTCATTCAAAGCATAAAATCAAGAAATACAAATTACTTCAATAGTGACCAAATAGAAATAACCTCTCCTTTATGAAAAGTATAATAATGTAAAATTGATTGTCTATAACTTTATTCTGGAAATAAAATAAGACTAAAATAACAATTTTAACTTATCAACGAAATAGTCAGGTAAAGACTAAGATAATAAAATAATCAATTGTAACAAGTATGATGATCTTTAAAAAACTCATGGCTCATGTTTTAAATGTATTAATAGTCAATTCACAACCTTGTTTATCCAAAATATTGTTATAACCTAGCCCATAAGAAAACATTATAATCACCAAAAGATGAAATCAATAGTATCCATCCAATAACTATACAAATAAACATAATTGAATGATGGTTAAATAATCAACTGAAGTAATTAGTTTGAATATAACATATACCAAAGTCATATCCATATATATCATAATGTATTAAGTCGATCAAGGTCTGATCCAACTAAATTTGATCATAACAACATATTAAATAAAACAAATTCCAAGATATTAATAATCAAAAAAATAAATTGAGTTAAAAAATGAGGTCGTGACAATCTATCCCACATATAAAGGAGTCATCTTGAAGACTATACAAATCAATGAGGATAATTTTGTCTAATAAGACCATAATATTCCCAAGTAGCACTTTTCTCACTAAGTTGGTCCCATTAGACCAATAATTGTATTTATCTATTTCACAACTTAATTTTATGATGGTCTAGGGTCATTCTATATTCCAACTGTAATTTCTCTTCTTCCATAACCTGGAGGTTTTTCTAATCCAAAATGTTTATGGAATCAAAAATATTTTTTGAAGGAAACATGGAAAACATCATGAATCCTAGACATAAAAAGAGGAAGGTCCATTCGATATGATACAATACAAATATTTTAAATAACCTAAAAAGGTCCAACATATCATTATGATAACTTGGAGGATTTTCCAAATTTAATAGAACTTTTTTGTGGTCTAACTCTCAAAAAACCTTTGTCACCTAGATTGAATTCTCAAGGTGTTCTTTTCAAATCTACATAACTCTTTTATCTATAATTTCTTTTTTTTTTCAAAATTTTCATAATAAGCAACATCTAATTGTCATAATCTTTGTAGTATATTAGGCCTAATAACAACCCTATTATCCAAGTTGTCATAGCCAAGAGGAGTTTTACATTTATGCCCATAGAGAGATTCAAAAGGAACCATTTTAATCATAGAATGATAGGTGTTATTAATAATAAAATTCAACTAGATGAATGTACTCTTCCCATTTGGAATATTAATTCATCACATACATTCACATCATGTCTTCCACCACTTGGTTTAACATGTCAGTTTTGATCATCCATTTTTGAGTGGTATATAGAACTAAAATTCAAATGAGCTCTAAAGGCTATGTTCAGAGTTTACCAAAACCTTAACATGAACAACTTATCTCAATCTAAAATAATTAATTTGAACATGACATGCATCTAATCAACCTCTTTCACAAATTTTAATGCAAAAATAGAAACATCATCTATTAGATTCATAGTAATAAAAGACCTACCTTAGTCAATTGTCAATTACAAACCAAAATGGTCTCATGTTTGTTGTGTGATTTAGGAATCCAAATAATAAAATTAAGTTATATTATATCCCACTTATTCTTAGAATCTTAATTAGGGTAACATAGACTTATAGGATGGCAATACTCAGCCTTAACTTGTTGGCATTCTAAACATTTGGCCATGAAGGCATCCACATCATGTTTCATTCTAGACCAAAAATAGTACATTTTTAATTCTTGTGTCATCTTAGTGATACCATGATGAGAATAATGAGGTACTATATTCACTTATTTTCAAAACATGACTATGTAAGTACCCACTTTCTAACACGTAAATTTTGTTTTTTTTTACTTCACAATCCATCATTTTCCATAGACAATTCAACAAAATATTTTACTACAAACTCATCATCCAAAACTTCTCTTACCTCATGGTAGTACATATCCAAAAGTTTTTTTTTTCACACATCATTCTATAAATTAAACTTTATAATATAAATGGTAGCAAGGTACACATGTTGGATGAGTGAAACATCAACACAATTTTCCTTTCCTTTGACATATGAAATTTCCATGTCAAAATTACTCACAAAATCAAGCCATCTACACTATCATGCATTCAAATTATCCTAAGAAAAGAAATGTTCCAAGCTAAAATGATTAGATTTTACCTTGAAATATTTTCCTAGTAGAAAATGCTTCCATTATTTCAATGCATGAACTATGGTAGAAAACTCCATGTCATGCATAGGATATTTATTTTCATGATCTTTGAGCTTTCATGACTTATAAGCCACCACATTTACATCTTGGGTCAAAATTCCACCCAAACCTTCCTTGTAAGCATCTACCCAAACCTCAAAGTTATTGTTTAGATTTGGTACAAAAAGTATGGGTGTTTTAATTAGTAACACCTTAAGCTTTTAAAATTTATCTTCATAAAGGGGTGACCAAAAAAAATTATTTCTCTTTCACTACAAGGAGGTTACTATGTTGGATATTCTATAAAAACATTCTATAAACCTATTGTAATAGCCCTCCAAGCCCATAAACTATGTACTTAATGCACACTAGTAAGAGAAGGACATTCTTATATTACTTTTATCTTAGTCAGATCAATAAAAATAACTTATTTAGAAATTATATACCTAAGATAATGGACCTTAGGGTAGAAAAAAGATATATTTTGATAACTTTCTGAACAAATTATGTTATCTTAACCTATACAAAACTAGTTTCTAATGTTATTCATGCTCAGCTATATTTTTAAAGTAAATCATAATATCATCAAGGAAAAACAACATAAAATTGTTTAGGAAATCTTTGAAAACACTATTCATCAAGTTCATAAAATATTTAAGAGTATTAGTTAAACTAAAAGGAATCACATTAAACTCATAGTGACTATAGAGAGTCTAAAAACCATTTTTTGAATGTCTTCCTGCTTGATTCTCAACTGATGGTAGCTTGATCTTAAATCAATCTTGGATAAGACAACTCCCTTCATATAATCAAACAAATCATCTATCCTTGGTAATGGATAATTATTCTTTATTATCACTTTGTTAATAATTATATAGTATACAAAAAGTCTCAAGGTTTTGTCCTTCTTCTTCATGAAGACAACCAAAGCACCTCAAGGAGATATACTTAGCCTTATTATGTCATTTTCCAATAATTATTAGAACTAAACCTTCAGTTCTTGTAAATTAGACATGTGCAATATATAGGGAACTTTAGAGGCAAGTTCAACCCTAGCCATAAGATTGATTGAGAAATTAAACTCCCTTTTAAGGGGAAGTCCAAATAACTTTTCTAAGAATACATATTTATATTCCCTTAAAAGAGGAAATTTATAGAAGGTGTCTTCCTTTTCTCAACTTATGAATTTTTATTGTGTAAATTTGGTAACCTTTATGAACTACATTTTTAGTTTCAAATTTAAAAGTAACTTGTGTGCCTTGGGTCTTAAAATGCCTTGCACTTACCTGGTTCTAATAGAATCATCTATGAATCACACTCTTTTACCAAAGAAATCTAACATTGCATGCTAAAGTTGTAACTAATCCATTCCAAGGATCAGGTAATAGGATCCCAAAAGAGATAAAAATTATTTAGTTTTATCTTTAAAATATGTAAACCTATCTCAAACCCTTCTAAGCACTCATATATCGGTAGCATTTTATGCACTCCAAACACAACCTCCCATCCTTGTCTAACTCTAACATGTTTAGAATTACATTTATTTTTTATAGCAGGTGAAACAAATTTATTTTTATCAATAAAATAGACTAAAATATAAATTTCAATACCATATAATATACCTTTGGTTTCAATCAGAGTTTCCTAAAAATCAACATTCTGATTATCCATAGTTGCATATACCTAGTGGTTGGCTGATTGTCCATGTTTTAGCTTAAGAAAGTCCCTTTGATAGTGGTTATCACCACATTCTCAACATTGTATAGTACTATTAGGTTAAATAGGAACACAAATATCCCTTGTTTTAGGCCCACATTGATTATTTTGAGCTTGATTTTTATTGTTTAACCTAGAATTAAGCAAGTTTTGGGCTTTAAAACTTCTATTTTGGCCCTAAAATTTGTCAAAACCAATATTACTTTTGATAAATATATATTTATAATATTATTTCTAGAAAAATAGTGGTGAGGGAGACATATTGTTAGCCTAAATTTTTAGTCTATTATTTTTGAAATCTTCTTTAGCCTTTTATCTAGCTTTTTCCTTCTCTTCAACCCTATGGGTAGATTCAAAGGTATCCATGAAATTTTTTGGATACATTATATTGGATTAATACTTAAATACTTACTTAAAACCCATTTTTAACTTAGTCACCTTAGTTTATTAATCATGCAGGTGTTGTTGCTTATACAACATGCCCTATTTCTTTCAAGAATCAAGGAACCTCTTTTCTTGTCTTTTACTCTACTCTTGATTGCACTCATGATTCATTGTTATTAGAAATATCAAAGTTTTCTTGGTGTTCCTTCTTAGTTTAAATATCAAACTAGGACCTAAAACCATCACCATTATAAATACCACATCGTACGATAAAACTTCATATATAACACTTGGTGTAGAAGAGGATTTTTGGCTTCCCAATTTACATATGAAGCATATCTCTCTTAGACTACTCTAGGAGGTCATCATGGTTTTGTGCCCTTAAATCTCTATAAACCTATCCCATTATGACAACCAAGTCCAAATAGTAAAGTTTCATATATAACACTTGGCCCTAAATTGGAGTTTTACTACACTTGTACTCATGTGGCATTCTTGTTTTTCATGTACTCTAAGCTTGTTATAGCTGATTTTTGGGTCACTTTGATTTCTATTCCTATTGAACCTCTAAATTATATCCCATCTTATTAACCAATTTTATGTAGATAATTTTCTTTTTTTACTACTTGAGTAGAAATACATTTTTGAGACACTTATCCCCCTTACAAGGTCTCTTAAATAGTTGTTTTTCGGCTTACTCAAGTCTCTTAGTTTGACCTAATGGTCATTTTGTTTTTATTTCCATTTCAGCCTCAAAAACCTAATTCATCATGTTCACCTATATCATATAATAAAGTTTCATGTTTGGAACTTTTCCTCAAAATGAATTTTGAGTCATCATATTATATTTGCACAATCTAGTTATTCTTAGGCAAAAAACTTATTAGAATCTCCATTTAGGTCTAGCTAGGCATGTTTAAAATTTCTCCTATGCATGTTTAAAATTTATCTAAGTCCTTATAACTAATTGGTATTTCAACTGCCAATTAGGTATCTTTATGCCTATTTCTCATTTTCCTTTACTAATTAGGGTTTTTCATGAGATTTGGTTTAAGTTTTAAAATTTATAACTCACTAGACCTAATCAAGTCCCTAACCCTTGATTAGGTCTAGGAGGGGGGTCATTTGATTTTATTTTGTTAATCAGACTTAAATATCTAATTAGGTCTCAATTTTTTATTTTTATTTGCATTTTCAAGGTTTATTTCTTGGTTGATGGGCTCCTTTATTATTTGAGGATTCAAGACCAACTAGATCATGGGTTAATCTTTGGCCTTTATGCCTTTTTAGTTAAGGTTGGATCCTTGATTAGGTTGGGACCATCCTTGGATATGATTGCAATGCTAATTAGGTCCCTAATCCTCAACTAGCTAGCCAGGGATTTCAGGATCCCTATCTTAGTTCTATGTGGGGTTTTATACCCAAAATCCATGACTATGTGTTTTGGGGTTTTCACACCCCCAAATCTTGATTAAAATTTGAGGAGATTGCTTGATGCATGATAGACCAAACTAAGGGTCCAAGGTTTGATTAGGTCTTAAAACCTTATGATTTTTGAATTTGATAACCCCACAATTATTAATTAGTAAATAGTTAGGAGTTTTAGACCTGATTAGGTCTAAGAAGAACATGTTAGTTCTATTTTGGCTTTCAAAGCTTGATTAGAACTAGAAAATCCCATTTTTAAAAATAAACGTTAAAATAGCCCTAATGCTTAACAAAATCTTGATTAGGTCTACCTAGACTTTTTTGACTTGCCTTCTATTTTTTAATAATAATGTCTCATGTGGGTGTTAAAAATTCAAACCATTCACATTGTTAGAAAGCTAACTTTAGCATCGACATAATGACACCCTCAATTTTACATAATTTTGCTTGTGGAAAAACATGCTCATGTTTTAGTGTCAATTTTAATGTTTGTTTCTTTTAAAAACATGTTTTAACTTGTGTTTTATTATATCTTAAAGAAGTTTATAGTGAAAGTGTTGAATTTGGAGGGAGAGGATGGATAACATCGTAGTTAAGGCATTAATGGAGGTAGTTGGTTTGGAGGGAAAATATCTCCCATGGAAGACCCCTTGGCTATATATGGACTCATTTTTACACTCAAAGGGCTAGATTTTTCTCCACACACAAAAGTTTGGGTCAATCACAACTTTCATTTTTAGCATTTTTATTTATTTTCTCTCACTCAACTCCTCCCATGATGTCATGATGGCAAAATGTTAGAAGAATTATTGTAATGAACTCAAATTGTTATTGTCAAAATGATGAATATTAATAAATAGAAAGCTTTAAATTATTTTCTCTTAAATTTGCATGTGTATATGGTGGTTGTGACTATTCCTTCCTTATTTCCTCCCATTATAAGCTTGCATTGATTTGAATTTGATTTTTCATATGCTAGCTAGATCAAAGGCTGATTTGTGGATCTCATTAAATTGTGATCTCACATTTGTCTTCATCAATATAAGCTTTTATTTTTATTTCCATCACCCTACTCTTTTAATGTTTATTAGTTAAGTTGTTAATTTATGGTTTGAATGCAACTAGTAATTTAAAGGAATATCCATATTTTTACTATTTTTCCATTATTTTAAATGCACTATTGAATGTTTAATTGATAGAATGAATGAATAAAAAAAAGATATAAGAAACACTAAATGAAACCCTACACATGTTGATTTTAGAATTGGTAAAAATCACATTGAGTGTTTGTTTATTTATTTTCCACACCCACATAAAATTTATTCAAAAAAATAATAAATTGCATCATATTTTACATGATTTAAGTACCCAAAACTGATTGAAATAAAGTTTTTAGTTTGGAGTAGGTAACCAACATAGGCCCCTTGAAATCTAATGGTCATAATGAGCCAATATGTGAATATTAGTGCACCTAGGCTATGTAGATATAAACCTTGGGTAGATTCTCATGAGTCTCCTTTAAAGATAGGTGAGTTGAGATATGATCTTATAATGTTGACACATGCCAAAATACATGTCAAAAAAACTAGTGATATAAGGAGGGACATAAACCTATTCATAGACATAAAATTTAAATTTTAGTGGAAAATTTATAAATTGAACAAATAGGACTTTTGTCCACACTTGTGTGGTTCAAATGAAAAAATTATAAATAAAATGGATACCCATAAGATCAAAGTTTGTAGGGGATGATTTTGAGTTGTTAGAACTCACTAGACACAAAAACCTGAGGATAAACAAAGGGAAACCAAAAACATGACAAATTCACTTAGTTATTAGCTCACCTATAATTTTATATCCATTTATCAACCTATTTTATACCCCTCAAAACCCACCAATGGTGTCTAATCCAATTTGGCTTGGCAGAGGTGAATGCCTTGTGAACATTCCAAGTCTTACCCATGACTTACCAAAGAATCTTGACAAATTATATCTATAATACATACCAAACAAGATTTAAACAACCAAAGAGAATATTTAAGAATTTAAATTTTCCTTGATCTAAAAACAAATCCAACATGAGGTTGTGGCTTTCCACATATTTCCTTAATCCTTGGGAGAATCCACTTACACTTGGTACCTTGGGCTACCAAATGGGTCTATAACTTCCTATAATTATCTTGAAACCATATTTACTAACCACTTTAGGATAACCATTTATGTGGCTATACTATATCATCAATTTATTTCCACTCATAGGGATCCAAATGATCTTATGAGTGTCTTTAATGCATGCTTACATAATCTTTAACAGAGGCTAAAAGACTCATACA
>JARHVA010000519.1:800000-900000 GCA_037957365.1 Torreya grandis
AAAGAGGAGTCTATTCATCTTATATCTATTAAAAGTAATGAAGGATAAGACAAAAAATACATATAGCCAATAATTGAATATATAACACACAAATATCTAAAGAATATCTTATGCAAAGTTATTATCTAATTTATTTTCCAAACACTTTCTTGGACTTGAAATTTTGTCTCATCTTGAGACAACATTTTAGGATCATTTGAATGTGCACATAAATTAGAAGCTATAAGAATGGTTAGACTAGTAAGATTCACAATATTTTCTCAAGGTGCCATTTCTAGTTTTCACCTTTTGTTCACTATTTAACTTCCCTTTTAGGTTTAAAAATAAGTAGTGTACTAACCTACCACCCTTTAAAGATTTTAATAGGTTTATGTAACCATGTGGCTACCCTTTATGATTTTTCAACCATCCTATCCTTGCTTGTCTTACTAGTCATCCTCAAATACAAAATATTCAAAATTTGCACCTTATAGAGTACTTATCTTGAAAGAGGTGGCATTAATGTAGATGAGGACTAGCTAGTAGGATCCTTGTCCTTAAACTATAAATTCTTGTATTCTAAAATTACTTGCTAGAGTTTAAATGGTGTCTTTTAGACTGGAATGTTGAGGATCTGATCAACCTCACTAAAAAATGGAGACATGTCACTCTTATAAGTATGTCAATCGATCATCACTTCTTAGACCATGTATAGTAGGATGAACATCAGTATATGATATATGATGAGTTACTTCATGTCTGATTCATCAGTGATGCTCATGGTTCCCTTTGTATTATTGACCCTCATCTATATCTCTCCACTCAACTACTCTAGTTTGTCTACATGACATTTGGCTTGGAGAATTAAGAATGAACTAGATTAAAGCTCACTCTACTAGTTAAGAAGTCTATCACACATATTATCTTCGATGTTGAATGAGTCCTAGAGATATCTATCATTCTCATCCACCAATGTGGTTTAAATATCTATGGTTGTCTTTGTGGTTGCATCTATAGTGAAATCTGAACTAGAACTAGTGAGAGAGTCATTGAAGTGTTTTTTCCAACCCATTAGACTTCATGCAACCTAATATGATTGGAGTGTTTCAATATCTAGCATGTTTTGGTACTCTTATAGTAAGGTTATTAATGGGGATGCATCAATCTTCATTTTCTATCCCAATTTACTGACTGTGCAAAATTATTGGACTATGCACCAATCCTTAGTGAGCTCAGAGACCAATGTCTTAAGCTTGTGTTGGTCAAAAATAACTTGGTCTCCAATTTATTGAGTGACCAATTTATGGTAGGTGTTCTAAATCATCTTCATAGATACACACACACACACACATATACATACATACATATAATATATATATATATATATATATATACATATATATATATATACATATATATGTATATATATATACATATATATACACATATATATGCATATATATATATGTACATATAGATATACATATATACATATATATACATATATATATACATATACATATATATATATATATATATATGTATGTATATATATATACATACATATATATATATATATATATACATGTATATATATATATATATATATATATATATATATATATATAAATGTATGTATGTATAGTCATTTCCATTCACTGACTATTCACATTCTTCTCATGCTTTGGCTCTAAAGAGGAGTCTATTCATCTTATATCTATTAAAAGTAATGAAGGATAAGACAAAATATACATATAGCCAATAATTGAATATATAACACATAAATATCTAAAGAATATCTTATGCAATGTTACTATCTAATTTATTTTCCAAACACTTTCCTAGACTTAAAATTTTATCTCATCTTGAGACAAAATTTTAGGATTATTTGAATGTGCACATAAATTAGAAGCTATAAGAATGGTTAGACTAGTAAGATTCACAATATTTTCTCAAGGTGCCATTTCTAGTTTTCACCTTTTGTTCACTATTTAACTTCCCTTTCAGGTTTAAAAATAAGTAGTGTACTAACCTACCACCCTTTAAAGATTTTAATAGGTTTATGTAACCATGTGGCTACCCTTTATGATTTTTCAACCATCCTATCCTTGCTTGTCTTACTAGTCATTCTCAAATACAAAATATTCAAAATTTGCACGTTATAGAGTACTTATCTTGAAAGAGGTGGCATTAATGTAGATGAGGACTAGCTAGTAGGATCCTTGTCCTTAAACTATAAATCCTTGTATTCTAAAATTACTTGCTAGAGTTTAGATGGTGTCTTTTAGATTGGAATGTTGAGAATCTGATCAACCTCACTAAAAAATTGAGACATGTCACTCTTATAAGTATGTCAATCGATCATCACTTCTTAGACCATGTATAGTAGGATGCACATCAGTATATGATATATGATGAGTTACTTCATGTTTGATTCATCAGTGATGCTCATGGTTGCCTTTGTATTATTGACCCTCATCTATATCTCTCCACTTAACTACTCTAGTTTGTCTGCATGACATTTGGCTTGGAGACTTAAGAATGAACTACATCAAAGCTCACTCTACTAGTTAAGAAGTCTATCACACATATTATCTTTGATGTTGAATGAGTCCTAGAGATATCTATCATTCTCATCCACCAATGTGGTTTAAATATCTATGGTTGTCTTTGTGGTTGCATCTATAGTGAAATCTAAACTAGAACTAGTGAGAGAGTCTTTGAAGTGTTTTTTCCAACCCATTAGACTTTATGCAACCTAATATGATTGGAGTGTTTCAATATCTAGCATGTTTTGGTACTCTTATAGTAAGGTTATTAATGGGGATGCAACAATCTTCATTCTCTATCCCAATTTACTGACTGTGCAAAATTATTGGACTATGCACCATTCCTTAGTGAGCTCAGAGACCAATGTCTTAAGCTTGTGTTGGTAAAAAATAACTTGGTCTCCAATTTATTGAGTGACCAATTTATGGTAGGTGTTCTAAATCATCTTCATAGATTCATGTAGCTAAGCATTCAACTCCACATTCTCCACCTTAGATTGATCCCATTCTTAATCCAAAAATGGCAACCTTATGCATAATGGATTTTTGGAAAGCTATTGTACCCTTTAGTTGTTTCTTCAATAGAAGTCTAGAGATGTCCAATCAAGATTATTGCTTGATTGGGAGTGTGGTGAATGCATTTGTAGATGTGGTAAGGTTTAGTCATAGCATTATGGCAAGTGGGAGTGAGAAGGTGGTACACTGAGCACCAACTATTGGAATATCCCAAAACTAAATGCCTCTTAGTGGCATCTTCAGTAGTTACATACCCATTAGTGCTATAGTGGGTGCTTCTTGTTATGTAAGATGCTCTAGTTGTATGTGAGGTTATGTTGGTGCTTATTATTATTACATTGTGGCCTCTACTACTAGCTTGAGTTGTTGTATAGCATATTCATCTTACTTGCATTTTGCTTCCTCTTCTTCCTCATTTTTCTTCTTCAACTCTTACTACACATCTTGTATCTTTGTGTATTCCTCATGGGCCTTCAATTGCTTTGATCATTCTTCTTCTTCCTCTTTCTTATTCTATTATTCTTATTCTTCTATGTTAGGTCCATGTCCTTAGATTGATCTTGTGTTACTTGGGCTTGTGCTTGTGCTTATGACTATGCCTATTTTTCATGTAGAGCTTGGTATTATTACTCTTTTTTCCTCGCAACTTCATTTGATTTATATTTTGCATGCTTTACAACTTCCATGGCCTGCTGTGCTTAGGCTACTACATCCTATTTTCTCTTCTCTTCTTCCTCTACCTTCACTTTGGTAGCATTGTCATCTTCTTTATCCCTCTTCTCTCACTCCTTTTGCACTTTTTAGGCTACATCAACTACTTCTTGTGCCTTATTGGCTACATCTATGGCCTTTTATATATCAACCTCTATGTCCTTGGCCATTTGTGTGGCCTTGACTTCTTTGGATTACTAAGTGGATTGTTGTTACTATGTTTGTTCTTTTTATTTCTTCTTCTCTTCCTTCCTTATGCATTATTATACTATGTGAGCTACTTATTCCCTTAAGGCTTGTTTTTCTTCTTCTATGGGTTAGTCTAGTGTGAGTTCTTTAACCTATTGGGCTTCGGGTAATCATGGTGAATCACTAGGTCATAATTTTAAGTTATAAAACTATGACTTCCTCCTGTTGAGCATGACCAATCTACATTTTGGTGGTGGTGAAATAGATGCAAGTGTAGGTTGTGTTTCTTACACAAAGGTTGGTCACCTGAAGGTTCACTCTTCTAGTATAAGCAATACCCTATTCTTCCACCTTGTTCAAGGTTTGTGCACTAGTGATTTGGGTGCGCTCTCTAGAAGGGGTGAAAATATGTCCTTAGATACGAATGTTGGTACAACTTGAGGCTAGTAGAATTTGATCCACCTATGTAGCTAGTATGTTTCTTACTAGATGGTGTCAACAACTATAAATTGTGGGAAAGATGGGAGGTCCACCCATAGCTCTAGGGAAACCTAATTCCACACTCGAACCATGCACATAGCCTTTCCAAAATAAATTTTTTTTCTCCTCTTCCTTGTCATAGAAATCCCTAGTAATGTCTACCATCATGACATGGTAAACTTATTACTCATCTATTCCCATCTAGAGGAGGTCATATGAGCTTGTAATATGAGGTACTTTCAAATAATTCATCCAATAATTTGTGGTAAATGTCTTTTATTTCAAGGGAGGGGACACTAAATTATGTTCTCCTTTGTGATTTCCCTTCTTCTATTGTGAGCTGGTAGCATACTTAGGTTGCTAGACTACAAGGATTATTGTGCTAGGTGGTATGGCCTATAATGAATTTTCATGCCTTAGTAAAAAATATTTTTGTCTTGTGACTTTGGCCTACACTGTGTCCATTATTAAAAATAATGGGAGCAGTTGGAAGGGTGATTATGATAATTCATGGAGATGCTTGCTAACCTAGATATTTCATGACATCAAGCAACATTCAGGGATGTGTTGCAACAAACTTAAGATATTCCTCCCACCAAGATTTAAACTTACCCTCATGTGTTAGTTTTCCAAAATCCTTTGTCTAGATGAGATTATAAAATTGTTTTATTAGCTAATAGTTTCTGTCAATGTGTACTTATCCCTCTAGGGACTTCCATTTCATTAAGTACAGTAGGAAGATCAGGAACTAGTATTAGAACATCTAGTTTAGAGTGGTTTGAAACTTATCAATGTTAGTGAGTAATTATTGGACAAAGTACTCTAGCTAATTGAATTTTTCATTTATGTGGATCATCTAGTGAGTGATATCCATGACATAATTTGATATTTTATTTTCATATTTGGTCATCTACCAAAATCTCTTGGTGATGCACTCAATAAGGATATGCATTGGCTTGTCTAGTATTTCATCAAATAAAATCCATATATTTCTTTAAACATATAGATCATAGACTTCTTGAAAAATGGGGACGTTCTTATCTTGTATGGATCTAATGAATCTCCATGCATAGGCATGCCCAAATCTTGGGCCATGATTTCTATGTTGATTATTATTGGGATGTTTGAGCCCAAATAGATGTTACCATCTTTGTATCACCCTATCAATACTTTTATTATCTCCCCTAAGTCACCAAAGGTAGGAATTCACAATAGGAAATCAACATCTATGTTGATGAATCAGTGGCGAACTATGAGAAAAAGTGGTTGTGTAACATCAATAGGGTCTAGTTGGAATAGCTTTTATTCTACTTTCCATAGGTAATTGAATGATTTGAGATCAATTAAATTTGTTTTCCTGAGTTCCGTGTCAACACCCATGGCATATTTTTGAGAATTTATGAGAAACCTAATGAGTTGTGAAGTGTCCATATCTATGTGAAGTGAAGGAATTAGAATGTTATCTTCTCTCTATGCAAGAAAACTAGCTTAGATTGTTGTAATTATAACTCATGAAAAATATGCACAAGAATGAAATACTGACTTGTTATTTAAACTTGGATTTTATAGAATTTATGTTATTATATTTTTCATTGATACCATACTTATATATCCACTCATCTTTGATACAATGGTGGATGTGGAAAATCTTTATCTAAACTAGTAATTAAGATAGTTAATCATTAACACATGTGTGGAGCTACACCATTATGCTCTTTGGTATTCATACAAGGGGTATGAGCAAATGATGTTGATGGTCCATATATTTGTTGAAGACAACATCAAGTGACCCTAAAATTTGGCATTTAATTCTTGGTGGATGATTGTTATATGGTGGAGATCTCATTGATGGTATGTTTTTGTACCTTTTTTAGACTTAATTTCTTTTGTTCTCTCTTTTTTTACTTTCATGATGGCACATATGGATCCTTCCACACACGATTGGTGCACACCATGATTTATATCTTGATTTTCAAATATTTTTGAAGAGATCATATATAAATAGACACAAACAAAAAATAAACACATAAAAAATGCAAAAATAGGGAAATCCTAATCTACTTGGTACTACTCAGCACCCACTCTCTAATAAAAATTGAGATAAATCAACTATTGGTGATGGGGATTAATCCTACATCCATTTACCCATCTTGGTAAAATGGTTCCCTAAATATCTATTAAAACCATGGTTATTTACTACCTTAATTCATGTATAATATAGCTCCCTTTCCAATGAATTTGTAACTTTCCCAAAAATGCTATGAAATGACTATCATATAGTAAGACTAGTTAATCTTTATGAAATTCTTTTTAGCACAAATTCCTATCATGCCATGATTTCTATATCTACTTTTACACTTCCAACATCCATTCTACTCTATGTTTATACTCATCCATCTTATTTAGTTCAAGTAGTTTATTAGTTAGAGAGTCACGATCCCCTATCACATGACCATGGTAATGCACTTACTAATCACTAGGTATTCCATCAACATGACTACTTCAAGTCCATACACCAACTAGAAAGGCATAAAACCTATGGATCTCTTGTAGTTCATGTAATATTCCCAAAAAATTATAGGAATTTAATCTTCCCAATCATCCCTCTTGACATCATATATTGTTGTTAGAATTTTACCCAACACTTTATTGAAAGATTCAGCTTAGCGATTGGCCTGAGGATGGTACACAGTGTTTTTGTGATGAGAAATCATAAATTACTTAGTAATAGCCTTGATGGTATTATTTATAAAGTGTGTTCCTTGATCACTTAATAAATTTATAGGACATATGAACCTTTTACTAATTCTCTCATAGAAAAACTTCACCATGTCTTTCGTAACATAGCTAGGTGTCACAATAACTTCAACCCACTTAGTAAAATAGTCAATCATAGTAATGATATACCTTACTTTACTCTAATTTCTTAGTGGATTGATAGGTCTAAAAAAGTTAATGCCCCATTATTCAAAAGTTTTCTCAACTAAGAGAGGCTACAAAGGCATTTCATATTTTTGTAGGGTTTTACCCATATGTTGGTAGACATCGTAGTGATATGCTACTCTACGTGCATTCTAGAATAAATTTGGCCACCATATCCCACTTTGTAATATTTTCTTAGCAATAGATTCTCCCATAAAATGTCTTCTTATGACTCCTTAATGTGCCTCTCACAAGAGTTGAGGTTGTTCATGTTCCAGAATAACCTTACGTAAAACTTCATCCTTCCCCAAGTGACATAGAATACCATTGATGATGGTATATGGTATGACTCTAGTAAAAAATTGATTCTTATCACATTCTTGATAATGTGTAGGGAAGACTCCTTATTTTAGGAAGTTGGTAATGGCTTAAAAAAAATTAAGAATCATAGAAACATGAAAGAGGTACACATTAGGAGATTCTTCTTATAATTCTTCTAGTTATTCTCCATTTTTAATGTAGTTAAGATGGTCTAGTCCCATGTTCTCTCTTCTTAGATTTACAATAATACATAATTGGATGTCCTAAAATAACACTAACCATTGAGAGATATGTCCTAGCATTGAATTGTTGACAAGGTATCATAGGGCTTAATGATCAATAAATAATTTGAATGGTGTCATAAGTAGATAATATTAAATTTTTTGTAGTGCAAATATGATAGCTAATTCTTATCACTTAGTGGTTGTGTAGTTTTTCTCTACATCAAAGATTTTCTAGCTAGAAAAATGAATAGGATGGTCGAGGCCAATATCTCCAAGCTATGAAATCAAAACACTTACTAAAATACCCAAATCATTCATATGTACATGAAATTTCTTTCTCTAGTCTATAAATATGAGGATGGGTTCAGTAAGCAATTTCTATTTCAACTTGATGAAGGCTACTTAGATATTTGAAGTCTAGAAAAACTTCACTTTTTTGTGTAATAAATATTCCAATGGAGATGAAATAGTTGCATGGCCTTTGATAAAATTGTGATAGTAGAATATGTATCCTATAAAAGAGTTCACTTTAGTTGAATTAATGGGTGGAAGCATACTCAGGATTACTACAATTTTTTCGTAATCTACTAGAATGCCTGTATTGTATACTACATGTCTTATAAAAACACCAAAGGGTGTAAAAATAGAAATTTCTTTAAATTCAATACCATGCATAGAGATTGACATCATTCTAACATTAGACACATCTTTGACAAATGTTATTTGAATAAGTAAAAGACTACCCAATCATCAAGGTAGACTTTTACGAAGTCGTGAATGAAATCCTTGAATGCAGTAACCACTATGCAAGAGAACACCATAGGTGTGTTCTTAAGGAAAAAATTCATGACCTTATACATAAAATATCCCCATTTTGTGGCAAAAATGATTTTGGCTCTATCTTCTTCTATAATTAGTATCTAATGATAACTTCTAAACCCATCCATGAAAGAGTAGATTTCATGTCCAATAATGGATTTCAAAACTTTGTCTATGAATGGAATTGGGAATGGATCATTTACATAGGAATTATTAAAAATATGATAATCCACACATATTTGGATCTTCCTTGATTTTTTGGGCTGCACTACCATGGGGCATACCAAATCTACCTTTTTTACTATATTGATTATTCATGCATCTTATATTCTATCTAATTCAGCCTTTACGTTCAATTTCACATTCAGATTGACCTTGTATGGCCACTTCTTTGTAGGCCTTGCACACTCCTTCAGTTAAATATGTATCTTACCAAGAGATGGGTTAACGACTTAGACCCATGATAATTTAGTGGGAAAAAAATCTTGATAATCCATCAAAAGTTACATATCTTCCAAAATTTCAACTTTTATCCAATAGTCACCTATGTTCACTAGTTTTGGAACCTCCTCAATTTTGATGTTTACTACATGCTTTTTGATGGGATATTGGTAAATCTTGAAATTTTATTCATCAATAGATTCCTATATTTATCATTGTCATTCTTTTTCTAGAGTATGCATGCTTTGTTACTTGTTTTTTTTAGTAGGTTCTATGTCGATGTCCTGTAGTGGTTCTATAGGTAATTCATGTTCAAATAAATCAATCAAATCTAGATCACCATCAAAATTATAATCCTCAATTTTCTATACTTCATCTTATATTCAATGACATGGCTACATCAAAGATTTTTCTTCTTTATTAGCATATTTTTATCATTTTAATGCCCAATTTAAGATTAGATGTTCTTATATGCAATGGATTATTTCATGGTGCTTAAGAATTCTGCACACCCATGACAAGAATTATTTGATTTTTTGGAGTGCATTGTGAAGCATATGATTTTGATCTTCAAAAACAAAGGTCTAAATTAAATCACTTTGGACCTGTACCCAATGTTTTGTCTCCCTTCTATGCTTTTGATGCATGTACCATGTTGTTTGTAATAGAATAAGTGTATAGTGGGAAATGTGAACTCAATACATTGGTGTCATTCATTATTCAGTCTAAACTTCAACATATTTATGTATATGAATTTTAGGGCACTCACCTTCTTGAAAAAATGGCCAATTATTTTGGATGAGCTATAATAACTAGAACTTATTGATCATGAACTCATAGGCATCATCACATTTGAGCTAGTCATTTCAATGAATTTCCCACCATGTTATAACAACTACCTTCAAAGCATAATTTTGAGCACTAACCACTAGTTGATGGTAGGTACATGAAATTTTAACTATAGAATGAAGTCATTGATATCCTTAGTGTCATAACACATAGAAAGTTGTTATGTAAAGACCATTCTCATCAATTGGAGTTCATGATCACCTCGAGCCTAGTTGAGGAGATGTGTGTCTAAGTCTCCACTAATAAATGAAGCTATTTCCCATGGAAAAGTACCTTCTATGGTTAGCTCTATATATTCATGCATATTATTGTCAAATTTATAAAGGGAGTCAACTTCTAATTGAGAAGAGGATTTTATAGACATAAACACAATTTTTTATGATAAACTAGTTTGATAATGGCTACAAAGCTACTGGTTTGTGCCTCCATTATTTTTATGTCTTCAATTTTTGAGTGTGTAGTGATTGTACCTTTGGTGTGGTATGCTCTTACAAGAATTTTCACTCATCTATGCACAAATTTTTCAAATTATCCTTAGATTTCACCTTCATCCATCTTATTTCTTACAAAAAGTATGGAGAATTTGGCTCAACTAGAATTATATAAGGCTTATGTGCTATGTTCAGAGGAATGACAATAACATTTTACCCTTAGTGCACCCATAAATGATTATGCACCATGTTGATAGTCATCTAACCATAATATGCCCATTTATTACCTATTAGTGTAGGGTAACATGTTGCTATAGTCTTAATATTAATGACTTCTAAGTCACATCATAGTGTTAGTTATATAAATTTAATCTCCACATCTTATAATCAACCAATAGGCTTAACCCTCCCATAATAAAATAAGCTCAAAGTGACTAGGTTGTAACTCATAACTAGTCATCTAATAGCTTCCCACATAGACCTAGAAATCATGTTGACTATGCTACCAAAATCCAAGATAACATTAAAAATTTCATAGCCCACAAATTTAATGTCAATGCATGCATCAACATCCTAGGGATTTTTGTTTTTACATACCAGAATAACTTTTCCATATTTTATTGTCTACATTGTGTGAACTCCAGTAGATTATGTAGCAGGTTTGTGATGTTATGGGAGAGGTCTTCATTATGTAGTGTGCTTAAAATTTTAAGAAGATATATGAGCACATTGATAACTCCATCTTGACACATGATGTGCATGATTTGGACATACATTTATGCATCTATTTCTATAGCATCTCCTTTGGTGGTGTCTTGATGTTGGATGTTTTTTAACATTTGCACATCTTCATACATGAGGCCCTTATTTGTAGCTAGGTAAAGGTATTTATCCTATTTAGATTTTTAAAATTCCCTAGTTTTAAGGCATTTTAAGTGGAGGTAAACCTTTTTATACATGGTGTTGTCATGTAAACACATTTTATTTAGGCTATGCACTTACCATATTCACATTCTAAATGACCTTATCCTTTATTTACTTATCTAATATGGGATAATCTTCTATGTCATGTTAATCAGAGAAATACTATTTTCAAGGATTCATAGGGAAATTCCTTTTTATGTTATTGTATTCTTTTCATAGGTAGCATTAAAGAGGATGCTATTGATATTTATTTCCTCTACCTTCTTGGTATCCTCCTCTATTTATGCCCCAAGTTCCCCCTCTCTTGGACTAATATCCACTTTAATATCCTCCTTGTTACTATATAGTGTTCCAATATTACTATTACTAGTTATTATTAATAATTTTAAATTGTTTTTTCATAGTTTATGGGTTCCAACTCATTTTTTTTACTACATCATGGCTGAGCTTGAGGGTGATGCTTACTAGTATTATGGAGATGGAGGTGGAGGTGTCCAAATAAATGAAGAAGGTGTCCATATAGCTAGACCTTGAGGTTGATATTATGGTAAATTAGGAATCCATTATGGACCTGCTTGGGTTGTATAATTTTTTTCGACCTCTAGAATTGGAATCATCTACTTTGCCAAGGACATTTGTTATGCAAAAATGGTGAATACATTATTGGTGATGCCTTATTTGAGCTCTTAAAAATACCTATAGTTTTTTTCATCATGATTATTTGACTTGCAAAAATTGTAATACAAATTTTATGGGATCTTAACATATTGTTGTAGAATATAGAAATATGTTGTTGCATGCCCCACTACTTGACAAATTTCACATAATTCTATCTTGATATTTAGATAATCATTCCTATGATGTCCTTCATTTCCACACTCCAAACACTCGAGATTCAATTTAGGCTTATCTACCACATGGTATTACTCCATTATTTTCATAAAATCTTTTAGTGTATTTTAAATCTTGGAGTTGGAAACAAGAGCTTCTCCATAATCTTCAATATGTTCTACATGTAGGGTAGTAGCTATAGGGTCTAATTTTATAGCATATTGATTTGCATAGTGGAAAACCTAATTCTGGAGCATAGTCCTTTGATAAAAACACATCTTTGTATATTAATGAAAATTATACATTATTCATCACATTCAAGAGTTTGCAGTCATAATCACATACTAATTTTATAGACTTTTGCCTTATCTCCTTTAGGTGTTGTATTATTTAACTAGTGTTTTTTTTAACCTTGAATTATATGACAAGCCAATCCTTAACATATTTTATACTTGACTATTAAATGTCTCTTTGATATATGAACTCAAGTACTCTTATATATAGTGCCCATACTAACTCATATTTTTTGATAGCTTCATTAGTGATGGCCTTATCTTGCCATCTAATCTCACAAATTAGAAAGTATTGTTTAGGATCCATAGACCCATCATAGATTACTAGGTTTATGAATCCTCCTTGATAACCCATTGTGTAAACTAGTGTAAATGGAATCTACTATACAAGTGTTACTAGAGGAGGCTATGTTCTAGGTGATCCTACCTACATACTACTATGTGCACTAGGAGAGTTATCATGCACACTTTATTTGTCTATGCTTCCTTATTTTATTTGTATAGTTTTAACTAATCCTATGGCCCTTTAAATCCTTTATAATTGATCTTATTTGAATTTTTATTCCTTAATACTATACTTGATCTAAAAATGGTCCTTCATAACTACTATATTCCTATCTACCTGGTTGAAAGCTTCTACTAGAATATAAAAGATTGGGCTATGGAGACATGTGTTATTATAGTAAATGGTTCTTTCCTATGACTTCTTCTTTTATTGTTTAAACTTGTAATTAACTTGAGACTATGTTCTATTTCTTTATGTGATTCTTCTTCTTTTGACAATACCTTTCTTATAGCTATGCACTACATCTATCATTTATCTATTCTACTTCTAAACTATTCTCATCTTCTTCTTCACACATCTCATCTTTATCACTTCACTCTATATACTAACATTCATCATATTATTTCTTCATCCTTAACTCATCCTCTCACTCATCAAATATTCACACTCATTCATCATCTAATATACTACTAATATTACCTCTACTCACATCTAATTCTGTATTATTTTATTTATTCCCTCTATTTTATTATCATAATTCTCGTTCTAAATCTAGACTTTTCTTCTAACTCCTATTTCCTCATTTTTCCATTCTAGATTTAGGTTTAAGCCTTACTCATAAAACCATCATTCACTATAATGTCACACATACCTTGATATTCCCAAAGTGACTACTCCATATTCGCTGGAGTAAGTACCATGGTCTTGTCCATAACCAACATCTTTAATAGGAAAGGTAGTCATTGCAAATTTTTTCCTCTAATTCCTTGGAAAAATGATCCTACATAGCTTCAAATGCTATATATCCTTGTACTAAAAAATTGATGATGTATCTATCTATGTAGTTAGAAACCTAATAGTATATTACTCTCATTCAGTCAATTTCCAATTTTAGGAATTGGTCTATCTTCTCTTTGGTCCAAATGATTATTTATTTTATTCTTGGGTTAAAGCAATAATATTCCAATCTTGTCAACAAGTTAGCTAGTAGTTCAGACAATTTTCACCAATTATTTTTATATCTCTTCATAGATGAGTTATTGAATGATTTCACTTTGTGATAAGACTTGTCCGTTTAGATTCTTCTTCTATGAAATTCCATACTTTTTGGTCTAACCATATCTCAATGTCTCTCTACCTTGGTAACCATCTTATCATAGTTTACTCTATAAAGAGTAGTTCTATGCTCACTAAACCATTATTAGTAGAGGTTCATGAAGCATCAGAACATGTTAAGAATGAGGATAGCTATGTTTTACTTAAATTTTGTAGGATAGTGTAAATAATTCATATTCAACATGGAAAATAGAAGCATAAAAGTGAGGAATTATTATGCATTTCATAAAAATTAGGATTAACCAATATTTAATTAGTGTTTATAGAGCATTCACAGTATCTTATATAGGATTAAACCAAACATTAGACATGATAGTGCACACAAGGAACAAAGTAAGAAATATAACATGTAACCATAACTAAATAGTCTATATTGATCTCAATAAAAGGTCCAACTTTATTCTTATATATATATATATATATATATATATATATATATATATATATATATATATATATATATATATAGTCATTTATAGTCTCTGAATGTTCACATAACATATGAATATCTAAAGAATATACTACATAGATTTACTATATGATTTCTTCTACAAACACTTAAATAATTTTTTGGTGTGTTTAGGTGTTTTTGGTAATGTGATGCCTTATGAAATTTTCTAGTAGTTGGGTTTGACACCTACGAAGTCAAATAAGAATGTTGTTCAGTTGGATAAATTAGAGTTCAAGATTATTGGTGAGTTGAATCACATTCATATGTAATTGGTTTTTGATCCAAGGGTACAAAAATTTATTAACATTTATGTAGTAGATATAATGGATGCTTATGGTATGATTTGATCATAGACTAGTGAAAACACTAAATGGGTACATCAAAACTAACTTCTCTCATATGTGGCTCCCATGGTGAGGAATACCCAATAAAATCATAATTAAACATGATCCCAAGATGTATCACATGATCATAGAGTATAATAAAACAAATGAGATCTTATATGAGGAGTTAGATATTAGGGTCTATCCACTTGAGAAATAGGCCTAAGCTTATAATAAGTTTTCCATTAACATTTTGTTCATACAATAAAGTTTATAAATTGAGGATCTATATCAACTAGATGAGGATTATTTCTCCTATGCACATAGAAAAACTTCAATCCCTAGTGCTTCCACATTATATAAGGATGTGAAACTAGCTAATCTAAATGTAAACCATAGAGATCTAAAATCTTTTATCGTCATGGGGAATGGCTGATTTAGTAATCAACAAGCTTAATGAGAATTTTTCAAGTGAAGATAAAGAGTTTATAAACTCTAGTGGTGAAAAAAAAACTATTATGGATATCCCTATACTCACTTTAGGCATTGAGGATTTAGTTATAAGGTTCCCATAAAATAATAAACAAGAGGTATGCCCACATGGTTTTTATATAATTAATGAAGAGATTAATGTTGAATCAAAACAAACTCATCAAAATCTTACACATACATATGAAAATAATTAATGGGTACTTGTTGTCTTGAAATTTTACATGTCACAACAACACCCCCAATTACACTCATATAGATAATTATAGGTGTTTGAAATATAGGGATGATAATTTTTTGTATAATGGAACATAAATTCTATATCCCAATGGAAAAGGCTTGGGTGGAGTAATGAAATTTAACTATCTTTCAAGCTTCCAAATAGTGTTTTAAAGATATCTTGATAATTTTTATTTTAGTGGAACAAGATTCTTATCATTATGGAAAGCGTACTATGATAGAGAGAAGAGAGGTCATGAATTCATTTGATATTATCAGTACCAAAGTGAAATATAAGGTAAAATCAAATTTCTTTTAAAGTTCATCATTTTTTTCTTAATATAGAGACTAGATCCAAGAGATCAATTTTGACTATAAACTCTTGGTACAAAAATATCATCTTAAACTTCAAAAATCAAGGGAGAAAATAATAGTTGTATGTTTTAAGTCAAGCCAAAAAACCAATGTAATTTTTCAAGTCATGCAAATTTGTTTTTATAAATTTCAAGTTGTGCAAATTTCTCAACGTACTTTTACAAGTGCAAATTGGTCATTACACCTTTGTAAGTCATGTGATTTTAAAAAAAAAATTTAAGTCGTGAAAAATTTTCAATGCATATTTTTAAGTCATGCAAATAGGTCATCAAACTTTTACAACTCATTCAAATTTATCAATGCACTTTTAGAAGTTTCAAGTTGTGTAAAAGCTAGATACAATGTTTTCATCCTTTGTACACTTGATTTAATAGTTCTGAGAATATTAGAGTATTATTCCTAATTTAGTTAAGGGTATGAGTTGACTAAATTAGTAAATAATATTTCAATGATTTAGCTACTAATTTGTATAATTTAAATATATTTTAACCTTTCTTTAAACAACAATAAATATGAAGAAAATAAGACTTATCTAAAAATTGAATGAAATGGCTGAGATAGGGTTTGGAATTTATTGTGTAGGACTAGGACAGTGTCACAAATCAAGATCTAGCTTTAATTTTGTGAAAGGATAGGAGTGCCAAAATAAGACACCCTATGGTCTAATGATATAGTTTTATTCTACCACTATTATCCCAAATACTTGAGTTTTATGGGTTTTGTTCATTTTCATGATGTGAGTTTACCTATGAAATTTTGACTATTGAAGGTCTATAAAACTCCTTGTAGAGTTGATTTAGTATTTAAACCCTAGACTTCATTTTTATTTGATCAATATTGAGAATAAAGGGGGTTAGTGTGTGTAAGATGAATTGAATGTGTATCCACACCCCTTGTGTGGGCATGCTACCTACATACCAATAATGTGAAGAGGGATCAAGCCATATGTAGTTATCCCAATTAATGTGCTTTGTGAGAGAGTGTTATGAAGATACAAAATGCTAAATTTGGTGTGCTTAAGGTGGCTAGGGATTGGTGTGAAGATTTGGATGTGTTTGTATATATATTGGATGGTTATATATAGAGAATAGGGAATTTTTCCTCAATTGTCTTACTTGTATTCTTATTTAATTTCGTAATATTTTCCAACCCCTTCTAAATAAACTTTGAATGGGATTTTATAGAGATATATTGGCCATGGGTTGAATGTATTCATGTTAGACCAACAAGAAGAAGGATAGGAACTCAATGTAAATGACCATTGGAGCTAAAAATGTAATTGGATAAGAACACCAAAAATAGACACCCTAGGGTCTAAAGCTATAGTGCAAGTTAGTTGCTATTGTCCTATAGGTGTAGGACCTAGGGGGATGAAATTATCATGAAAAATGTAGCTTTGTTGAGCTAGAATTTGGTCTCAAAAGTCTATGAATGACTAGGAATAAGCAAAAATGTTTCTAGAAGGGTTATGAAAGCATGTTAGAGGGACCTATGGGTTGGGTGTCACAAGCCACACTCAAGATACAAATTTTCATATTTTATATGACTAAATTTGCCCCCCTTTATTCTAGTGATGAAATAAAGTGAAATACTAGGATAAAATAAAAATAGAAAGCATACCTAAACTTACCTACAAGAGTGAAACTCATGAAGCTATGTGATGTTGGGTGTGCGTAGAGAGAGCATGTTGTGAAGTGTAAATCTACAAGAGAAAATAAAGAGTAGATTAGTTATTATTAGGTACACTATATCTAAAATAAGAACGTACATAAGCTAGATAAAAGAGAGAGGAGGAGAAAGAAATGAATACAGCTCACCAGTACATGAACCAACATAAAACCTATTTTGATGTTGAGTATGTATTGAATGATGTTATACTAAGAGTAGTATCATGAACCAAGATAAGTGATCAATTGCCCAAGAGTGGCCCAATAATGCAAAGGCTATCTCTTTAGCTCCATAATCTCTAACTAAGAAAAGATATGTGATCATTCCTTTGTTAATCAATGTTTAGAATGTATGTCCAATCCTTCTGAGTATGTGGATCAAGAATACAAAGCCTAGCTAGCCCTTTGGTTCCATCATTACCCTATGTAGTGAAGCTATGAACTAATACTAGTATGAAATGTGTGTCGTATGAGATGGCTCTTGAAGCACATGAATGTTCTATAATCTAACAATGTGGTATGGATAAATGCATGTGTGTTAGAAATTAGGCCACTCGTAGCTTCTCAGAAAAGTTGGAGATTAGGATTATATGAAAGCCACTTTGAAACTAAGCAATAAGTTTATGTGAAATCCACTTAGAAATTATGATAACCACCTAAAAATAAAATAAGACACACAAATATTGAGAATACCTAGATAATGTACTAAACTTGGAAAGATAAGAAGTCAAATGTGCCACACACATTACCTCTAATCACTGGTGTCTAAAATATGGATTCTCATTTGGAAGTTATATGAGCTACCTTATCTAAAACTAAAAGTGAGATCCATCATGTTGTGCATGATGCCCCCTATATCTAAATTCTCTAAGAAAAATTATACTAAAACTATAGAGTTTAAATTGAATTATGTTTGATAAAACTATAGCTAAGCTTACCTTCCTATCTATTTCTAGAAAATATAGTTTTTTGTTGTTTGGATAGGAGCATCAAAATTAGACACCCTATTGTTTGAAATTATATTCCAATCTTGGAACTTTTGTCTTATGTTGATTTTAATGACTATTTTGTAACTATCATTATCTATCTAGTTTAATCTACCTAGTTAAAAGTCTAGATATTATTCTAGGTGTTCTAAAAGCTATTTTTTTATAAGTATGAACTCTGATCTCTATGAAAAACCCTATTTATTTCCACCTATTTTGAGGGTAGGAATTAATACCCTATAATTAATTTCCTTATAAAAAAGAGTCATGCAAGTGTGTTATGCTATAAAATACATGATATCACAATGATAATTGACAAGATATCTCAAATATAGCATGGTTTGTAATGGATATTATTAGATCAATAGGGGTATGCCTAGATAGATATAAAAAAGTAATAACATGTGAAATATAATCAACTAGAACTCAAAGTCTAGTTAGTTTTAGTTTTCAAAGAGGGATGGAGAATGATGTTCATCATAACATCCAAAAAAGAAAGATAATGCATGATGTGGATCATGGCATTGAAAATAATTGAAAAGTAATCAAGTAACAAGAACACAAGGAAATAAGAAAGAAGCATACAAGAGTGGCCAAAGGTCCAAGCAAAAAAGGGACATGGGCACATGTCACTCAAACTAGAAATCAATCATACAAGGCATGTTTAAATGCCACATACACATACAATTGAAATAAGTAAGGTTAACTCAAGGTCCATAGGCACATAGAAGAGTAAAAGCAAAGGAAATTGACAAATGTCCTAAGGCACACATGATAATAGAAGAAAAGGACATTGGAAAATGTCTTAAGGCATATATAAGAGACAAAATAGCAAATGAGAAATGTAATCACATCTAGTTATGTAAAGATAGAAAGGAAGGAATGTAATATAATGGAAATATAATCACATCTAACTAATCAAAGCAAGAAGTGAAAGTATGAAAGACATGAAGTACAAGACTAGGTAGATGCTAATAAATACACAAGTTCTATATACTAGTGAATGTCGATAGAGTAATCTTTGTGATCTAGTAAGTAATGTACAACAACATGATAACTAGAGTGTGTGGTATAGGAATGACATAACCTAGATGGTGTAGTCATGTAGAAGATATCCCCAGGGGGTAAATATATCAATATGTCTCAAATGTATAAGTAGGATACCTCCTCCATGGGTAGAGTGAAGTAATCAATGGATCTGGATGTTACTACACACATTATAAGAAGATCAAGTGAAGCATGGTAATGTAGATAAATATACAAACAATATCATAGAACAACAAATGTAGTCTATCATGGTAGTAGAAATGTAAAACATGGATAGTGTATACAATTGAAATGTTTTTGTGTTTTTGAATTATTTGAATGTTTTTTATATTTTTGACATGTAATATATGTACAATCAATCATGAGGATCTATGTACAAGAAAAATTGAGAAACTATGTACAAGTAAGTAAAAAGAAACTATGTATAAGTAATTTGAAAGGAATCTATATACAAGTAAGTTTGAAAAATTATGTACAATACAATGTGTGAAATGAAATGCTAGACATGGAATCTACGTAGATGAATAATATTCATTATTTTTTTTTCCTTCAAGTGAGATTATATGATACACTTTAGGGATAAGATTTTTGGTAATAATGTATGGACCTTGCCAATTTGGTTTGAATTTCCCTTTGATTTCTTCTTTGGCATTGACATTGTAACGATTTTCTTTGAGAATGAGATCATTAAATTAAAATTATTTGGTGTCAAGTTATTTGTTGTAGGATCATTACATATATTTTTGCTAGATTATAAGATGTTATACTACTTGAATGCATATATGTTCTAACTGCTCAAGCTGGTGTAGATGATTTTCATGATACTAGTCAATTGTGAAAATACTTTTAAGGGAGACATGAAGATATAATATTTTTAATTCTAATTGTAAAACTAATTTTGTGAAATAAATGGGTGAATAATGAGTGGCTCCTATGGGCATGTGGATACTTATGTGATAGGCCCATAATGCAAATACTATTTGATTGTGCTAGTCATCTCCAAATTTGGTCACTATTTTTCTCAAAATGCTATTGATGGTTTTATTGGTAGCCTTTTCTTGACCATTTCCTTGTGGGTAATATAGAGCAGAGAATGTATGTTTAATCTTATCTTTTGTGCAAAATTTATTGATAGTTTTATTCTTGAATGATATTTCATTATCAAAAATGATGGTTGTAGGTAGGCCAAAGTGTGAAATAATATGAGTCATGAGGAAGCTACAAATTCTCTACCCTATGGTAGATTTGAGTGGAATGGCTTCCACCCACTTGGTAAATTTTTTTGTAGTTTTGATGATAAAATTATGCTCATCAATGGATTAAACATTAATTTTTCCAATAAGATGAAATCCCCATAACATAAATGGCCATGGAGAGATAATAGGTTGTAATTGTTATGATGGTGCATGTTATAGATTACTATGTCATTGACATTTATCACATAGATTTGTGTATTATGAACATTCATCTTTCATGGTGGGCTAGTAGTACCCTTTTTGAATCAATTTGTGTGACATGGCCTTTCCACTAAAATGACCACCACACTCACTATCATGTATCTGTGTAATAGCAATTTTGGCTTCTTCTAAAGTCAAGCATCAAAGAAATTATCCATTGAAGGATCACTTAAAAAGGTATCTACCAATGATTAAATAACAAAGTGATTGTTTTTTAACTTATATTTATCATTTCATGAATTTTTTTTGGTGTAAATATTTATTGAGAAATTTATAGATATTAGAGAACCATTTTGGAGTTACATAACTACATGTAGTAGATAAGATGGATAGTGAAATAAAATATACATTAGTTATCGATGGTGATTATAATTATTTATTTGTGAAAATAGCTTGATCATCATCAATGTCAATAGGAATAAATAATGTGGCACTTTCCATTACATATGTATATTGATTATCTTTTCTTAGTATACATTCTATAGAAAGGTAATCAAACTATGATGATAAACATTATACCATGTTTTGGTATGGGATAAGATGTTCTTATTTTGTCTGATAGACATTATTGACTTAATTGACCATAAGTTGGGAATCATAAAAGACTTGAATAGATCTAATTTGGAGGGATTGGGTGAAAAATAGACCTAAGATAAGCGTTTCATATTCTATGATGTTGTTGGTGCATGAGAAGCTTAATCGATATGCAATAAGAACTATGTGACCAGAAGGGTTGATAAAGGCAATGCCTACCCTTGCACTAGATGTGCATTGATAAACATCAAAGAATATGGTCCAAGTGTTAGAATGAGTAGTATAAATAGTAAAATCATCTATAAATGTGTCACTAATAGGATTGGTGTATAAAAGTGGTGTAGCTACTAAATAGTCTACAATGATTTGGCCCTTTATTGATTTTTAGAGAACTATCTTTACGTTAAACTCTTTTAATAACATGACCCATTTTGTAATGTGACCATATAGATGTGGTTTATCCATTAGAAACTTCAAGGGATCTACTTTTTTGATAACCTGAGTCTCATTATTGACCATGTAATGTCAAAGTTTTTATGTGGCAAAAACTAATGCCAAACATAATTTTTCTATCATGGAATAATTTTTTTTTAATAAACTAATGTGCAATTAATGTAATAAACTACTTTCTCAATATGTTGATCATTGTGTTATGCTAAGAATGCTCCTAATTCATGATATGTTGCTAAGATATATAGTAGAAAAGTCTTATCAGGTATAGGTGGTACTAAAATAGGTTGATTAAGAAGATATTGATTGATTCTATCAAATATTTCTTGATAGGCTTGGTCCCAGACAAACTTTGTATCTTTATTTAATAATCAAGTGAATGATTGAGTTTTATCAACAAGTTGAGCTAAAAAATGATGGATTGCTTAGATCTTGCCTTGTAAGGATCAAAGTTGTTTTAAGTTAATGGGAGGTGGCATGTTGATAATTTCTTTGACTATCTTAGGATCAACCTTGATACCATGCTAAGAAATAATGAAACCTAAGATTTTTCTTGATGTAACTCCAAAAATACATTTATTTGGGTTTAATCAAACATTATATTGCATAATTATTTGAAATATATTTTGTAAATCAATAACATGATGTTGTCATTGTTTAGATTTAGATAATATATCATCAACATAATCCTTGATAGTATGGTGAATCAAGTCATGAAAAATATGCATCATGGTATGATGATATGTGGCTTTAGCATTTTTTAATCCAAAAGGCATGATGATGTAACAAAATATGCCATAAGGTGTTATAAAAGATGTTTTCTCTTGATCTTCTTTAGCAATTTTGATTTGGTTATATCCTAAAAAGCCATCCATAAATGATAATATTTCATACCCAATTGTGGAATATATGATCATGTCAATGTTAGGTAAAGGAAAATCATCTTTTGGACATGCTTTATTTAAATCTCAAGAATCGAAACAACACTGAATTTGTCTATTGGGTTTTACTATGAGAGTTAAATATGAAACCCATTCAGGGTGTTCAATTGGTCAAATTAGTCCAACATCTAAGAGGTGTTGTATCTCTTTTTTGACTAAGAAAGTCACCTTAGGATGCATTTTGTAAATATTTTATTTAACTAGTTTAACATCTGAGTATAAGGGATTCTGATGAATTGTATAGATGTATCAATTCTTGGCATATATGAGTAAGACCAAGTAAAGAGTTTTGTAAAATCTATTAAAATTTGATGAATATTTATATTCTCTTCCATTCGTAGGGTAATGTCTAACAAGACAATGTAGGGATCCTAATTGATTCCAAAATTGAAATTAATTGTTTCCTCATTTAGCAATGTGGAATGATCTAGTGTGTATGGGGTTGTAAGAATAGTATAATATGAATCAACTAGTATTTCTTGGAGAGAATCTATATTTTCTTCAAATTATGTGTGGGAATTTTTGTTATGATTAAATATATTTTTATGATATCAATATGGGAGGTCCTCATATGCTCCAAGAAATTGTAAGAGGGATTCATTGTTAGAGAATTCATCTAATGTGAACATACCTAGTGAAATTCTATCATCAATGAGATCAAGATAGATCAATGATAATCTTGAAGTATGACTAATGGTGTGGTCTACTAGTTTAATGTGTGGATATAACTTTATATGCTTTGAAGTGGTGGAAGAAGGTTGATCACGAAGAAGGGTAAGCTGATATCCCAACCCTTGTTTTTCATGTTATGTGGATACCTCGATAAGATTGTTGATTCCTTATTCATGATTTATAAGACATTTACCATGATATCCCATATTCTTAATACATTTAAGTGTAAAAGGCAAAGTAAACTAGTGATTTGGTTTTGATTTTATTACATAACTTGGAATTGTCTAATGTGTTACATGGTCTGAGGGAGTACTATGAGTAGTGGGTTGTGTAGGTATAATACCAAGATTAAAGTGAAAAATATAATTTTATGGATATTTGATAACCTGGTAGTATTTAAAAGGTTTATTTCAATTGGGCATGTGTAGATGTAGCCTTTGTGACTAAATTTTAGACAAGCATTAAGTGTAGAAGGGACTACATGCATATCATGAGGGTAGGTTTTGACTATAATAAAGGAGGTTTTGGTCAAATAAAAGTGGTTTTCTATGCATGGTATATTTCTAAAAGTTATTTTACCTCGTGCATCCTTTTAAAGGCTCTTTTACAGGCATTTTGATCATTTAAAACCTTCCATGTTCTGAAGAGCTCAAAATATTAAACAAATTCTTTGCCATCATTCAATGTGTTTTTTATGGAAATTTAGAGTGGTTTGGGGTGGATTTTATATAGTTGTGAAGTTTTCAATGAATTATATTGCATCATACAGTCTTTTTGATATCATTTTGTATGTAAAAATTGTAATAAAAAATTTCCATGATGATTATAAATTATTTGATAATATCTAAGATTAAATGTGTTTATTGATGCATAGTATTTATATACATATTATTTTATTAATGCTTTCAACTATGTGATTACAACTAGTATAAAGTGCTAAAACTAAGCATGGGAAGATGTGATTACCTAGAAGGTCCATTTATGGAGAAGGTTTGAGTAATAATTGAAATAATATCATCATGGTATCGGCTATTGGAAATTATGGTCCCTTGTATAGAATTCTAAATAATTCAAAAAGCCATAAGTTCAAAAATAATAATCTTTCAAAGAGAATTGAAATTATCATCAATGAAAGTGAAAATAAATAAGCTTTTTAAAAAGTTTCTAGTATTTTTATGTAAATGTTGGATCTTGTTTTTCAATTTTTAGTTACAACTTTTGTAAGTGTAATTTTACAAATGTAATTCATGGAAATGCACTAGGTCATTTTTTAAGTCTAAAATTATGCAATTTTGATTTGCACATTTCAAGTGGTGTAAAAGCACCAAAGCATTTTTGTACCACCTAAGTAGTGTATTTTTATAAACTTGTTTGCACCATCTATAATACAAAAAAGGTGGTTACACACCATAACCACCTTCTCACATTATAAATATGAGTGGTAGGTTCATTGTAAAAGGTAAATTTTGGTAGTAAGACTCTAAAAAAATTTGAAGGATGAGATTTTATTTTTGACTCAATAAAGATTAGAACAGGGAGATTTTGTAGATTTTGTATTCAAGATTTCTTAGGGAGTTATAACTTTGCGTATGATTCATCTATATCTACATATTTACGTCTAAATTGTTTTCATAATCACTACTAAATTGTAAAAAAAAAATGGGAATTTCAAATTAAGTATTTCTTTTAGAATATTTTTGTGTTATTTCTATGAATATGAAATCTTGATGGGGTTTAAGACATATTTTAATTATCTTTTACAAATAGATATGAGATAATTGTCTTTTATTCTATTACTAGTAGTAGTCAATAATCTCAATTTATGTTTTTTACTCCTAAATTTGCATTATTATTTACCACCCATTGAATTATAGAGGTTTCCATGAATACAATATTTTCCCTTTCTTAGGCTATTAAGGTAAGTTTTATATCTAGCTAGCCAGAGTTGTCTTTCATTTTTCCTAGGATTATCATGGTAAATCCTATATTAACTATAGATAATAATCCCATTCCTCCTTTCATTTATAATTTTCCCATTATTTTCTATCATTCATCTCATTTTACTTTCTAACTCCTTTTTGTACTTTCTAGTTAAAAGTACAAAAACCCTAATAAAAAATATTTTTGTTATAAATAATTGTGAATAGTTTTTCCCCTAATTTACCCTTTTTGGATTTTAGCAAAGATATCTATATCTAATAATATGATATGGAATTTATCCCTACATTATTGACTAATGTAAGGACTCAGTTCCCACAATGTTGACCCAAAGTCACCAATTTGTCCCCCTAATAAAGTTTTGAGCCAATAATTTTTAGAAATTCCACTAGGGATCAAGGTGCTTTATGCACATGACTGTTAGACATTTCAAGAAACCTCACTTGGAATGGAGGTTGTAAACTCTATTGAGATGAAGTACCTAGTTCCTACATATTTACAATTGAATAAATGGAATTAGTTCACCCCAACTCAAATATTCCTCATGTCTTGTGGGGAAAACATTTTGGTTCATTGGCTTTAGCCCAGTACAATGAGTTATCATCAGGTTCAATGAAGAAATTTATAAAGTTTTCTATAGAAAATGGTCAAGATGCAAATAACCATATCCTAGCCTTCATAGTGTCCTATATCATGTTAGGAGTTATGCATGAAGATGTCATTATTAGGATTTTTGTTGAGACTCTCAAAGGACCTAGTACTAAATGGTTTTGGTATTTGGATGATAGATATATTGTGAATTTGTACTCCTTGAATAAAAATTTCTTGAAAAAATTCAAATTAGTTGGGGATGTATGTGCATTATTGTCATATTTAGTCTAGATTCAAAAGTGAGATGATGAATATATGAGAGAGTTCATATCACATTTCAAAAAATTGTTAAAACTTATCTATCAGACAAATCAAACAAGTCTCAAAAATAAACTCTACATCTTCATTAGTTCTCTTCACCTAGAGATAAATTTTATCTTGATAAGAAACAAGGTAAATGAATTGGAGGTTGCACAACAAGAAGCCATTGAAATTGAAGAGGATTTTATTATGTCTGGAATGTTAAATAAAGAAGATTCAAAATGTGATATAATTGTTAAAAATTGTGAATAATAAATAGTGAAACTTGATACAATCAAGAGTCTACAATATTCAAAAAAGAGACTTCAAAGGCAAGTTCTTGATCAAACATGTCAGAAGTCTGGTAGGGAAAAAGAGAATGTGATTCCAATGACATATGATTATTTTAGTTTCATAATTTTTGAAAAGGTGAATAGTTGGAATAAATAATGATTGATTAGAGAACAAATGAATAATTTATCTTCCCTATTTGTAAAAAAGAGAATTTTTTTCATGTTTCACATGATTGATTGAATCTCACAATCATAGGATATATTGAGTTATTTTAATAACTAATTGAATCATAAATAGAAAGGAAGAATAGTGTAGAATATGGTCTTTTACATTTTGAAGATGAAAATAGTATGGAACTAGTTTCTAGTAAATCAAAAAATCTTTCTTGTATCAAAATGGAAGACTTAGTACTCAAAAATAAATATTCCTTCGGTATTTCATTTTTAGGTTCTACCAAAGAAGAGCTCTTCACAAAACATTAATATAAAAAAATCAACCCCAAATAGATTGCAAATCATAAGCATGTCAAAGTTGAAATCAAGATATACATGAAGCCAGAATAAAATGAATGTTACCTAATTTTCATTATAAGTGAAATGGAAACCACCAAGGCAAAAGTGATTGATGAAGATGATGACAATGATTAATTCAATGATGAATTTTTCTCTACTTTGAGAATAAATATGACAAGGAATATTTACACTTAATTCATCCCAAAGATATTCATATTTTTATTCTATCTCAAAAAGTAACATGAAACACACTTCTCTCTAGTTTAGATCTCATATTTGGTAGGATACATTCAAAACCAACCAAGAAGACATTGAAAAAGTTTGGTATTACTCAGGATTGATCATAGAAGATTAGAGAGTTCACAAAGCTTCCATTCCAAGATATGAAGATAGTAATGGTTTGTTAATTCATGATCATCCCTATGTGAATGATAACTATAAGTTCCTCTTCCTACATGCTTGGTCAATAATGCTAAATGTTTTTGGAATTCATAAGTAAAATCTATTAATCTAAAATGGTAGGTACTTCTCTACCTAGTGAATGGTTTTATATAGTCTTCTTATTTTCTTCTACCCTTTTTAAACATTTTTACTTGTTTCCTTTTCACATATTATTTTGGTGTGCATGTTTTTATTTTAATAAATATAATAAGATGTTAGTTATTCCTTAATATCCTTATTTTGGTCCTTCTTCTTACACATGTTCATATCTATGATTTATACTTACATTGAATCCCAATCAATCAGACATCTCAAATCCTCGTGTGAGTTTTTAGTGCCCAAAATTGCACTGAAGCATTTGAGCCCTTGTCAAGGATGAATGCCTAAGTTTTAGCCTAATTCCATTTTTAAAGTGTTCGTTGGTCTGTCAGAGGTCAAGTTGAATTCGTACCTATGCATTTTGAAACCCTTGTTCCAATTACCCTAGCATGGAATTATTGATTTAAATTTAAAATTAAGTGGGAAAATTTAAAAAAAAATCATAGACTTAGCTTAATTTTTATACTAATGTTTGGTCATGTTTATTAACATGACCAAACCTTAATATAAAGATTCAGGCTTGGTCCTTTTTATATCCTGTATCCCTTTATACATTTTATTTTAGTGTGGTCTAAGTAATGATTGGTCCCTTTGTTATAAGCTTAGGGTAAAAGTCCTAAGTCTCCATCATATTTATTTATGTCTCAAAAGTTTAGGCTAAGTCCTTTGTCCAGAGTTATTTATGTCTCAAACTTGAACTTGGTATTTTCCTTGTCTAATTTGAGCCAATCATGACTGGTCTAGTGGATCACGATCAAATGGTACATGTCAATGTGGAAAATAATAATAAAATGATGCAAGATAAATGTTGAGTCTTCAAAACATTCTAAGATCCCCATTAGAATGATAAGTGTCACCATCTTGGTGGGTTTCCTAATGATCCAACGACACTCATGGGTCAAAAAATTCAAAAAACCTCTAGGGGAATGTGAAGAGGAAAAGTGTGAAAGTTAGGATTAAATTTAATAATTGCGCACCCATCAAATATGTTCCATAGATGTCAAATTATGGGAGTATGAATGCCAAATTTAAGCCAAGATAACTATATATCAGGGCTTAAATTTGATGGTTATGTACCCGTTAGATACATTCACATAGATGTCAAATGATGGGCATATGAACATCAAACTTAGGCCATGATAACTATCTATTGAGGCTTAAATTTGACAGTTGAACACCCATTAAAGACATTATGTAGATGTCAAATGATAGGTGTGTGAACATCAAATGATGGGTCCTATGTAGGGTAGTTAGTGGATCCTTCACCAATAACAATAGGTTGACTAGGCAAAATGGCAAATGTGGCGACCTATAAACCCTCTAAGGATGATCACATATCCTTCAACAACTATAGAAGGTTAGAGTTTGTGATGATAAATGGTAATTTGGATAAGTCTACAGTAAATTTCTCTCTTGGTGGATGAAATTCTCAACCTATAGATAGGTATTGGGTCAAGTAAAAAAAGAGTTAAATTGATACATTGGAAGTTTGATGATCATGGACTAAGTATACCTATTGACAGTCAACATTATAGATAGATACTTTTCATGAAAATAGAATAATGAGAAATCATTTGTAAACTATTGGTGTTACTATTATGATTTTGGAATGCTAATATGAAGGGGTCTATGTTCATGTAATTAACAATTTTTTACAGACCTCAAATAAAGCCTACATAAGAGAGGAACTTTTTAAAAGATGGAAAATTCAATAATCGATGCATTACAAATCAGCATAGCTTTATCTAACCCCTTATTGTGCTCATTAGAATATTTCACTAAGGGATCTTCTCGAGCATATTATAAGTGCCAATTACAACCTGGAAATTTGCAAATTGTAAATTTACAAAAGAGGGCCATAATGTCCTCTAAATATCAAAAGGTGAAAATAATTTACTTTGCATTAAAAATATATATGAAGAAAATCCATAAAAGGCCAAATGTGAAAAATAAAGTGCAAAAATGCAAAATGTGAAAATCCAATTTGAAGCAAAGAAGTAAAAGTTAAAAATAACCTAAGTCTTTTGCATTTTTTATTGTTATGCTTAACCAAGTTCCTCCATGGAAGAAAATTGTAGGTTTGTACATCCAAGGTGGGACACTCTAAATAACATCATTCAAATGGCCATGGACCCAAAATAATTTCAATCCATAATTTTAAGATCAAGTTGTTTCATGGCATGAATAAAAATAAGGGAAGCTATCCATGAGGTTCTAATTATGCAAACAAGTGGTCCAAAGCATCTTTATGTAGTTACACATAAAGACAAATGGTTTGTTTCCACTCCATTGTGAATATTCTCCTTCCATCTCATGTGAGAGGAATCTCTAGCTAGGTAAATCAAAAGATCTAATGCAAATCTCCATCATTCCTTATAAAGGCAGTTGTAACAATCATTTTCCTTGTAAATGCATAAAGATTCTAGGCATGTCAAAGGATTTGTTACAACCAGGAATATCTTGGTAGGAATTTGAAAAATATAGATTTGAAATGGGTAAAAATGTATAAATAGATGGATTCTCCTCTATTCAAGAGGTTGGTTGGCCATTATGTTGGTCATTGTGTGGTTTTTTTTTCATCTTTGTTTCTCTCCAAGTCCAGCCTCTTCAAATTTTTGGAATCACTTTTATGTGTGATTTATCTATCTTAATAAGGTGGTTTCAAATATACATCCATTAACAAGATTTGAGATCATGTTTATGTATTCCTTGTCAAAAGAGAAAACTCGCCATGATTGTCCCCTTGGTAGTACTTTGAAAAATGATGTATGTAAGGCATATTTTCAAGTTAATGAAAATACTTATGGTTATTTTCTATTACTTATTGATGAAGTGCAGTCATATGTTTTACAAGTTCTACTAATTATATATTTGGTTTTGTGTTCATTACTATTTTTCATTTTGAGTATGGATCTAGGTTATAAATTATATTCTATAGTTTGACTTAGAAGTATGTTGTTGAATAACTTGTTAGGGCACCCTAGGTTTATGGAGTTGATAGTGAAAAGTGTCTAAAAGATTAGTTTTAGTTTATGTTATAATATTTTAGGGATCATTTCACATTTTCCTTATATTTTATTTGAGATTTCCCTACATCTTTACTAAGGATAATGTCATGAATGTTGTAATAACCCCTTGCTGATTGAAAACTGCTAGCACAACACCATGCCCTTCCTCTTTATTATTATAAAACTATCTTACCCTATCGTGCCCTACAAACAATACCCCTTGTTGCATATCATAAGTTTTATTTTCCCTATAAATACATAAAATGTTTCTTATATAACATGTGTTTGCATTTTTTGATTTAAAGACCAACAATGCAATCTTTTTTCCAACCCTTTATTATTGAAATTTTTTTAGAATGAAGGTTGCATGCACCTTCCCATCTATCTTCAGTAGCTCATATATGATATAGAGAATTTGTGCATTCTTTGTGATAACCCTTCCTGGGTAGAGTGTGAAAGTTTGCTTATGCCCTAGTCATATTGGTTATTGTTTTGTGCCAAAAATCCCCATGGAGGTTAAATTATAGAATCACTCCATATGAGCAAGCTACGTTGTAGGTTCTCTCACCTTGGTTTAGGTAGAGATAGAAGTAGCAAAGAGTTGAACATACCCTTTGTAGGTGATTATCAATCATTTTCTATGTCTAGTCCATTCTAGATGCCAAATGCTTCTGTGGATATAAAAACATACTAGTTGGCTTTCTATCTATGTTTGCCATTTTCTCTAAGTGTGCAAGGCTAAACATATTAGGTGTACAAATGTGAACCAACATGGTTCTAGCACTATTGTCAAAGACCTAAATTATATTATAGGTCACTTATGTTACTAGGGACTCTTACAAAGAGTTGTAAGTATTTCATGTTATGAAGTTCTCTATTATTATTTGATATAATAGGACTATCTTGGTTGTGAACACTATTTCACTCCACTAGGGATATGTCATGAATTGAGAGATTTGATAATTTGACAACTACTAAATTTGTTGCAAGGAGCTATAAATTAGTCATGTTTTGAGCTAGTTTTCATTGTTTGAACATGAATTTGAAAGTTTCATTATCTTTTCTTTCATACATCATAACTAATTTCAGAAAGATACGTTTTCATTATGTATCACTACAAGTTTGTAAATGGATATATTCTAGAAGTTTTCTTCTAGTGGAAAATCCAAAAACTCATCTATTTTTAATGAAATATCAGTGCCCACTTGAAATATCTTTAGCTTTGAGATTTATTTTACTTACAAAGATGGAAGGAATGAGGTCATCTTTCAAAGGTGACTCATCTAAGAAACTTGTCTTTCCCTCAAGTGTTTATCAAAAAAGAAGCATACAAGTTTGGAGACCTATTCAAGAGCAGAATGAAACTACAAAGGACTATTTGGGCTATCAAGATTCTAGTAAATCTAAACTTTTGTTTGTTAAACTTCCTATTGGTGAATATTATCATAGTTATTTTAACTATTTAGAATAATACAATTCAATTTATTATCCATATCCTTCTTAACTAGTTGAATCCCCTCTTGAGTTTGATTTGGTAAGTCCACCTCATTCACCCCCTCACATCCCTTTGCCATTTATTCCTAAACATACCATTGAACCAATCATGAGACATAGGGATCAAGGTGAAAATGAGAATCCTTTATTTAGAAATCCTATATTTAGGCCTATCAATTTTGATGACATGGAAGGTTATCCTAATGAAGTCCTAAATTAAGGAAATGCCTTCCAAAGTTTTAGGGGAATAATGTAGTGAGTGGTGATAAAAACTTGAGGGATTTTAAAAATATTATTAAGGATTATAGGGTTGATAATGAGGACATGTGAATTAATTTGTTTTTTCACATGTTGGATAAAGATGCTCGTGAATGGTTCAATTCTCTTCTTAGTGGATGCATTGATTTGTGGAAAGAAATGAGGAATGTTTTCATAATTTAGTTTGGTGATAGAGTTGATCTAAAGTTCCTTTTGGATAAATTTTAGAACATCAAGAAGAACCCAAATAAGTGTGTTTAGGACTTCAATACATGATTCAAAAAATCTATGATGTAACTACATGAGAACATTAGGCCTAGTGATAAAATGTGCTTGATCAAATACTGTGATGCCTTTGACAAGAAGGATGTGTAATATGTAAGGTAAAAAGCTCCCACTAACCTATAGTTAACATTCAATATGGTCATCCAAATTGAGAAAAACATAAAGGTTATGGGAAGAAATTTGAACAAGTATAATGGTGTAAAGTTGTTCAATATGAAAAACATGCACTACACTAAGGATTCTAACCTTGAAGAGAATGTTAAGACTTTGGCCTCCACTATCAAAGAGATGTACTAAAATATAGCCAAGCTGAGAAGGGGTTGCCTCATGGGTATACAAGTTATGAGAGAGCTCTAGATATAAATCAAACACAAAATAGGCCTGCACATGATGACATAAATCAAAATAGAGGGGCTATTAAAAATGTGTTTGATCCATTACACACCAAGGTAAATGCTTTTAATTATAATTTTGACATTGATTGGTGTGATAAGTGCTTCCTTCCAGATCTTCCATGTGATACTAATGAACCAAGTGATGAAGATATGGATGATCTTGAGTCTATGTCTGATGATGATTACATTTTGATGTCAATTATCAATACTCCCTATGTAAGTTTTTTGCCTCCATGTAAATGATGAATGTTACTACTATTGATTAGTTTTGGAGTGTAGTTAATAAGGTCTTGATGTATAAATTTTCTTGTGATGATAATATAACACAATCATATGAATTACCCAATCACGATGAAATTGAAGATATAAAGTGTGATTTAACTAAAATATTACACAAAAATGTGGAATTGGGTAACCTCATTGGGAAAGTGGATATTATTGATCAACTAGATGTTCTTAATGTTGGGTTTGACAAGAAAGGTGTTGTTTGGAGAATGACATTCAATGAATATGGGGTTATCTTCTATGCCCTTGAGGATGAAAATTTTTAGACTTATTTCAAGTAATACTTTGAGTGCACAAATGACATTATTGATCTTTAGGTACTCTTATTTTGTACTTACCTAATTATAGCTAAGAAACAAGTTTATTTACAATTATTGAAAAGGTGCCAAGATGTTTTAGTGTGGTCTTATCTAGATTTGAGATCATGTAAAGAGGATTTATTTCAAAATTCCATCTCATTACAACTTAACAACCATACCTTTAGGAAAGTGTAGAGATTGGTTTACTTCATCTTGGCCATCAAGTTGTTAGGGTGGAAATTTTTTAGAGCCACTAGTTAATGACAAGCATTCAAAACATTTCCTCGACTAAGCCTGCAAATGTGTACATAATTGTATAGTGTTTTTTTGATTTGTCTTTATATTACTTTGTTTCCCCTCTACTTTGGGCCTTATTTTTATAGTCTCCTTTTAGTTTCTTTTTGTCATGTGTTCATTTTTAGATCCTCTTGATCTATTTTTTTGAGTTGCCTTATTTTATTGAGCCTTCATGAGTATTGTTGATAAATTGGCTAAGTCTTGAATTTATGACTCAATATATTGGAACTTGGTATTACATTTTAGGGTTCTTTACACACCCATAGGGGGTGTGCATCCCCAAATGTTAGTGCCTAAAATTGCACTAAAGTAATTGAGCCCTTGTCAAGTATGAATGCCTAAGTTTTTAGCCCAATTTTAGTATTGTTTATTGGTCTATCAGAGGTCAAGTTAAATTCACGTCTGTGCATTTTAAAACCCTTGTTCTAACTTCCCTATCTTGGACCTATTGATTTAAATTTAAAATTAATTGGGAACATTTTAAAAAATGCAATGGACTTAGTTTAATTTATATATTAAGGTTTGGTCTTATTTATTAACACGACCAAACCTTAATATAAAAATTCATGCCTAGTCCCTTTTATATCTTTTAGCCCTTGGTCCTTTTTATTTTCATGTGGTTTGAGTAATGCTTGGTCCTTTTATTATACGCTTAGCATAAAATTTATAAGTTTCCATCATATTTATTTATGTTTGAAAACTTTAAGCTAAGACCTTTGTCCAAAATTCTTTATATCTTGAGCCCAAACTTGGTATTTTCTTTGTCCAATTTGAGAAATCATAGTTGGGCTCATGGATCATGATCAGATGGTACACATTGATGTGGGTAATACTAATCAAATGATGTGGGAGTAATGTTTAATGATCAAAAAGTTTAAAGAGCCCCATGAGAGTGATAAGTGTCACCATCTTGATGGGCTTCCTAATGATCCAATGGCACGCAAGGGTCAACAAAGTCAAAAAACCTCTAAGGGAATGTGAAGAGGATAATGATCAAACTTATAGTGACCAAGAAGTATGACAGTTAGGATTAAATTTGATAGTCATGCAACATGGATGTCAAATCATGGGCATGTGAAAGTTAAATTTTAGCCATGGTAACTATCTATCATGGCTTAAATTTGATGGTTATGTGCCTATTAAAGACATTCATGTATACATTAAATGATGGGCATGTAAACATCAATTTTAATCCATGATAACTATCTATTGGGGCTCAAATTTGATAGTCATGAACCTATCAAAGATGTTAATATGGGTGTCAAATTATGGGAATGCAAAAATCAAATGATAGGTCCAATGAAGGGCAGTTAGTAGATCCTTCACCAATAACAGTAGGTTCACTAGGAAAAATGGCAAATGTGGTAGCTTATGAGCCCTCTAAGGATGATCACATATCCTTTGACAAGTATGGAAGGTTAGAGTTTGTGATGATAAATGGTAATTTAGACAAGTCTATAGTAAATTTCTCTCTTAGTGGATGCAATTCTTAACCTACAAAATAGGCAGTGGGTCAAACAACAAAAAAGTCAAATTGATACATTGGAAGTTTGAAGCTCATGGACTATGTATACCTATTGACAGTCAAAATTATAGATAGATACTATTCATGAAAAAGAAGTAATGTGAAATAAATTACAAACTATTGGTTTTATTCTTATGTTTTTGGCAAGCCAATATGAAGGGGTTTATATTCATGCAATTAATGATTTTATGAAAACCTCAGCTAAAGCCTAAATAAGAGAGGAAATTTTTAAAAGATGGAAAATTCAATGCTCAATATATTGCAATTTAGCATAGATATATGTAACCCTTTATTATGCTCATTAGAAGATTTCCATAAGGGATCTTCCTAGGGAAATTATAAGTGCCAATTACAACTTGGAAATTTAAAAATTTTAAAATAGCAAAAGGGGTCTATATTTCTTATAAAGATAAAAAGGTGAAAATAATGCACTTTTTCATTAAAAAATTATATGAAGGAAATACCTAAAAGGCCAAATGTGAAAAAGAAAAAGTGCAAAAATAAAAAATGTGAAAATGTGATTTGGAGCCAAGAAGTAAAAGTTAAAAGTAACTTAATTCTTTTTCATTTTTTATAGTTGTATTTGTCCAAGCTCCTCCATATAAGGAAATTGCAAGTTTGCAAGTCCAAGGTGGGCCACTCTAAATAAGATAATTCAAAGGGCCATGGATTTAGAATATTCCAAAGCCATTATTACAAGAACAAGTTGTTCCATGGAATGCATAAAAGGAAGGGAAGTTATCCAAGAGGTTCCAACTATGCAAGTGTTCTAAGGCATCTTCAAGCAATTCTACATAAAGATAAATGGTTTGTTTTCACTCCCCCATGAATATCCTTCTTCCAGCTCATGTGAGAGGCATCTCCAACCAAGAAAATCAAAATATCTATTATAAATCTCCACTATTCCTTATAAAGGCAATTACAATAATCATTTTCCTTACAAATACATGAAGATTCCAAACATGGCAAAGGATTTGTTCTAGCTTGGAGTATCTTGGTAGGGCTTTGGCAACTACAGATTTGAAATGGGTAAAAATTTATAAATAAAGGGTTTATCCTCTATTCAAGAGGTTGGTTGGCCATTATGTTAGTCATTGTATGGGTTATTGTTGGTCTTTGTTTCTCTCCAAGTCTAAGCTCTTCAAATTTTTGGGATCACTGTTGTGTGCGATTTTTCTCTCTTACTAAAGTGGTTGTATTTGTATAGCCATTAACAAGAGTTGAGATTATGTTTATGTCTCCCTTGTCAAAAGAGAAAACTCATCATGCTTATCCCCTTGGTAGTATTTTTAAAAATTGATGTATATAAGGTTTCTTTTCAAGTTAATGAAAATGCTTGTGGTTCTTTACCATTTGCTATTAATTAAGTGTAGTAATATGTATTACAAGTTCTACTAATTGGATATTTGGGTTTGTGTTCATTACTAGTTGTCATTTTTTAGTATGGATTTATTTTATAAATCCCTTTTTGTAGTTTAAATTAGATGTATATTTTTGAATAACTTATTATGGCACCCTAGGTTTATGGATTTGATAAGGAAAACCATCTGAAAGCTTAGTTTTAGTGTATATTCTAATATTTTAAGGATCATTTGGCATTTGCTTTATCTTGTATTTGAGTTTTCCCTACATATTTGCTAAGGATAATGTTTTGAATGTTTTAAGATCCCCTTATTGATTGAAAACTTCTAGCAAAACACCACACCCTTCCTCTTTATTATTATTAGACTATATTACCCTATCCTACCCTATAAATAATAACCCTTATTGCATATCATAAGTCTTATTTTCCATAAAAATGCATAAAATCTTGCCTATATAACATGTGTTTATATTTTATGCTTTAAAGACCAGCAGTGCAATCTTTTATTCATCCCTTTATTGTTGAAAATTCTTTAGAATGAAAGTAGCATGCACTTTTCATATGTCTTCAGTAGCTTATATGTGACTTAGAGCATTTGTGCATTCCTTGTGACAACCCTTCCTAGTTGGAGTGTATAAGTTTGATTTTTCCCTGGTCATATTTATTGTTGTTTTTTGCCAAAAACACCCATGGAGGTTGAATTGCAAAATCACTTCATATGAGCAAGCTACCTCATAGGTCCTCTCACCTTAGTTTAAGTAGAGCTAGAAGAAGCAAGGAGTTGACCATACCCTTTATAGGTGCCTCTCAATCATTTTCTATGTTTGGTCCACTCTAGATACCAAAACCTTCCCTTGATATAATGACATACTAGGATTTTTTTATCTATGTTTGCCATTTTCTCTAATTGTGTAAGGCTGAACATATGAAGTGTAAAATTGAGAACCAACATGCTTTTGGCACTGTTATCATGGAGCTAAATTGAAGTATAAGTTACTTGTGTTATTAAGTACTATTTCAAACATTTGTAAGTATTTAATTTTATGAAGTTATCTATTATTATTTTCTACAATAGGATTATCTTGGATGTCTACCATTTCACTACATTCAGGATGTGTCAGGAATTAAAAGATTTGATAATTTGATAACTTATAAAATTATTGAAAAGAGCTAGAAATTTGTTATGTTTTGAGGTGGTTTTCACCATTTGAACATGAATTTGAAAGTTTCATTGTCTTTGCTTTCATACATCATCACTAATTTTAGCAAGATATGGTTTCAATATGTATTAGTACAATTTTGTAAATGGTTATATTTTATAAGTTTTCTTCTAGTGGCGTCTCTAAAAAATCATTTGGTTTCAATAGATTAGTGACTAATTCAATTATATTCATATTTGAGAGTTATTTTTCTTGTAAAGATAAAAATACTGAGGTCATCTTTCAAAGGTGGCTCACTTAAGTAACTTGTCTCGCCATTAAGTGTTTATCATAAAAGAAGCAAACAAGTTTGGAGGCCTATTGAAGAGCATAGTGAAGCTACAAAGGACTGCTAAAGATGTCAAGATTCTAGAAAATCTAAAATTTTATTTGTTGAACTTGTTATTGTTGAATATTTTCATAGTTCTTCTAACTATTCAAAATCATACAATCCTATTTATTACCCAACTTCTCAACTAGTTGAATCCCCTCTTAAGTTTGATCTTGTAAATCAACCTCATTCACACCCTCACATCCATTTTTCATTTTTTCCTAAACCTACCAATGAACTAATCTTGAGACATAAGGATCAAGGTGAAAATGAGCATCCTACATTTAGAATTCCTAGATTTAATCGTATCAATTTTAATGACATGGAAGGTTATCCTAATGAATTTCTAAATGAAATAAGGAAATGCCTTCAAAAATTTTAGGAGAATAATGCAGTGAGTGATTATTAGCATATGAGAGATTTTCAAAATATTATTGAGGATTATGAGGTTGAGCATGAGGATGTGTGCATTAATTTATTTATGCATATTCTATAGGAAGACACTCATGAATGATTCAATTCTCTTCCTAGTGGATGCATTGACCCATGGGATGAAATGAGGAATGTTTTTAGAATTTAGTATGGTGATAGAGTTGATCTAAGGTTCCTTTAGGATAAATTTGAAAACATCAAAGAGAACCCCAATGAGTGCATTGAAGGATTCAATACACAATTCAAAAAATCTATGATGTGATTATCTAAAAACATCAAGCCTAGTGATACAACGTGCTTGATCAATTACTATGATGCCTTTGACAAAAAGGCTACATATTACTTGAGGGACAAGGTTCCCACTAACTTGTGGTTAGCATTTAATATGGCCATCCAAATTGAGAACAACATAAAGGCTATGTAAAGGCTTTTATAAAATCAGGATAGTGTGAAGTTGTTCAATCCTTAAAACACATAGTCCACTAAGGATGCCAACATTGAAGAGAGTGTTCAGACTTTGGTCTCTATTATGAAAGAGATGTCCTATAAGCTATCTAGAGCTGAGAAGGGGATACCTCATGGGTCTAAAATTCATGAGATAGTTCTAGATCTAAACCAAGTATAAAATAGGCCTACACATGATGACATAAATCAAAATAAAGGGGATATAAAAAAGGTTGCTAATCCATTACATGCCAAGGTAAGTACTATGAATTTTAATTTTGACATTGATTGGTGTGATAAGTTCTTCCTTCCACATCCTCCATGTGATACTGGTAAACAAAGTGATTAAGATATGGATGATATTTAGTCTACATTTGATGATGATGATATTTTGATGTTTAATTATCAAGACTCCCCATGTAAGTTTTCTACCTCTATGGAAATGATGAATGCTACTACTATTGATCAGTTTTGGAGTGCAGTCAAGAAGGTCCTAATTTATGAATTTTCTTGTGATGATAATATAACACAAGTATATGAATTACCAAATCATGATGAAATTTAAGTTCCAAAGTGTGTTCTAACTAAATTTTTATGCACCAATGTGGAATTGGGTAACCTCATTAGGAGTGTAGATGTTGTTGAGTAACTAGATGTTCTTGATGTTGAGTTTGACAACAAAGGTACTATTTGCAGAATGACATTCAATGAAGATGGGGTTATCTTTTATGCCCCTAAGGATGAAAATTTTTAGACTAATTTCAAGTAGTAATTTGAGTGCATGAATGACATTGCTAATCTTGAAGCACTCTTGTTTGGTACTTACGTAATTGTAGTTAAGAAATAGGTTTATTTACAATAGCTAAAAATTTACAATGATATTTTAGCATGGTATTATCTAGATTTAAGAACATGTAAATAGGATTTGTTTTATAATGTCATCTCATTATAGTTTAGTATCCATTCCTTTAGGTAAGTGCAGATATTGGTTTACTTCATCTTAGCCACTGAACTACTAGAAAAGTTAAAAAGATTAAGGGATGGTATAATTCTAGAGCTGCTAGTTAATCACAAGCATATAAAACATTTCCTCGACTAAGCCTTCAATTGTGTATATATTTGTATAGTGTTTGGTTGCTTTATCTTTCTATTGCTTTGTTTCCCCTTTGCTTTCAACCTTGTTTTTATAGTCTCTTTTATGTTTATTTTTAACATGTTTTTGTTTTCAGATCCTCCTAATCTATTTTTATTAAACTACCTTATTTTGTTGAGCCTTCATGATTATTCCTCATTAATTATCTAAGTCTTGAATCCATTGGATTGGCACCTAGTCTTATGTTTTGGGTTTCTTTACACACCCATAGGGGGTGTGCATCCTTATATGAGAGCTAGTGTTTGTACCCAAAATTGCAATGAAGCATTTGAGCCCTTATCAAGTATGAATGCCTAATTTTTTATATCAATTCCAATTTTCAAGTGCTCATCAGTCTATCAGAGATCATGTTGAATTCATGTCTATGTATTTTTAAACCCTTGTTTCAATTTCCCTATCTTGGACCTATTGATTTAAATTCAAAATTAAGTGGGAGAATTCTAAAAAATGCCATGGACTTAGTTTAATTTTTACACTAAGGTTTGGTTATGTTTATTATCATGACTAAACCTTACTATAAAAATTCATGATGGTTCCCTTTTATATCCTATATCCCTTGGTCCATTTTATTTTAGCATGGTCTGAGTAATGCTTGGTCCCTTTGTTATAAAATTAACATAAAATTACAAAGTATCCATCATATTTATTTGTCCCAAAACTTAAGGCTAAGTCATTTTTCCAAAAAAAATTATGTCTTGAGCTCAAACTTGGCATTTTCCTTATCTAATTTGAGGCAATCATCATTGGGCTAGTGGATCATGATCAAATGGTACACATCAATATAGAGAAGAATAATAGAATAATGTAGGAGTAATGTTGAATCATCAAAAGGTTCTAAGAGACCCATGAGAGTGATAAGTGTCACCATATCAATAGGCCACCTAATGATCCAACAACATGCATGGGTTAACAAAGTAAAAAAACATCCAGGAGAATGTGAAGAGGACAAGTATCAAGCTCGGAGTGGACAAGAAGTGTGATGTTTAGGATTAAATTTTAATAATCATGTACCCATCAAAGATGTTCATGTGGACATCAAATGACATGCATGATAATTTCAAATTAAATCCATGGTAACTATCTATCGAGGCTTAAATTTGATGTTTGTGCACCTGTTAAAGACATTCATGCAGTTGTTTAATGATGGGCAAGAAAATGTCAAATTTAAGCCATGATAACTATCTATTGGGGCTTAAAATTTATGGTTCCATACCCATCAAGGACGTTCATGTGGATTTCAAATGACAGGTGCATGAACATCAAATGATGGGTCTTGCATAGGGTAGTAAGTAGATCCTTCCCCAATAATAGCAGGTTGACTAGGCAAAATGGTAAATGTGGCAATATCTAAACTCTCTAAGGATGATCACATATCCTTTGACAACTCTAGAAGGGTAGAGTTTGTGATGATAGATGGTAATTTGTATAATTATACAATAAATTCCTCTCTTAGTGGATGCAATTCTCAACTTATAAAATAGGTAGTGGGTCAACCATCAAAAAATTCAAATCGATACATTAGGAGTTTGAAGCTCATGGACTAAGTATACATCTTGATAGTTTAAATTATAGATAGATAATTTTCATGAAAATTTAGTAATGAGAAAGCACTTGTAAACTATTGGTGTTACTATTATGCCTTTATCATGTCAATATAAAGGGGTTTATGCTTATGTAGCCTACACAAGAGAGGGAAATTTTAAAACATGGAAAATTTAATGCATGATGCATTACAATTAACATAAATTTATTTAACCCCTTATAATTATCATTAGAATATTTCCCTATGGGATCTTCCTAGGGGAATTATAAGTGGCAATTGCAACGTAGAAATTTGGAAATTGTAAATTTGCAAAAGGGGGCCAAAATTTTGTCTAAAGATCAAAATGTGAGAATAATGCACTTTTTCATTAAGAAATATATGAAGGTAAGCCCTTAAAGGCAAAATGTGAAAAATTAAAAGTCACAAAATGCAAAAATGTAAAATACAGTTTGGAGCCAAGAAGTAAAAGTTAAAAATAATCCAAGTCTTTTGCATTTTTTATTATTGTGCATGTCCAAGCTCCTCCATGGAAGGAAATTGTAGGTTTGCAACTCCAAGGTGGGATACTCTAAAAAATATCATTAAAAGGGCCATGGAACCAAAATATTCCCAAGCCATCATTGCAAGAGTAGGTTGTTCCATGAAATACACAAAAGGAAGGGAAATTGTCCAAGAGGTTCCAACTGCGTAAGTAAGTGGTCCATGGCATCTTTAGGCAGTTCCACATAAATAAAAATGGTTTTTTTAGCCTTCCCCATGAATATTATCCATTTATCTCATGTGAGAGGCATATCCAACCAAGAAAATAAACATATCTATTGAAAATCTCCATCATTCCTTGTAAAGGTAGTTGCAACAATCATTTTCCCTAAACATACATGAAGATTCCAAGCATGGAAATGGATTTATTATAGATAAGAGCATCTTGGAAGGACTTTGGCAACTATAGATTTGAAATGGTTAAAAATGTATAAATATAGGACTTATCCTCTATTCAAGAGGTTGGTTAGCCATTGTGTTGGTCATTGTGTAGGTTATTGTTGGTCTTTGTTTCTCTCCAAGTCTAAGCTCTTCAAATTTTTGGGATCACTATTGTGTGTGATTTTTCTCTCTTACTAAAGTGGTTGTATTTGTATAGCCATTAATAAGAGTTGAGAGAATTTTATGTCTCCCTTGTCAAAATATCAAACTCATCATGCTTATCCCCTTCGTAGTATTTTTAAAAATTGATGTATGTAAGGTTTCTTTTCAAGTGAATGAAAATGCTTGTGGTTCTTTACCATTTGCTATTAATTAAGTGTAGTAATATGTATTACAAGTTCTACTAATTGGATATTTGGGTTTGTGTTCATTACTAGTTGTCATTTTTGAGTATGGATTTAGTATATAAATCCCTTTTTGTAGTTTAAATTGGATGTATATTTTTGAATAACTTATTATGGCACCCTAGGTTTATGGAGTTAACAGGGAAAAATAGATAAAAGTTTAGTTTTAGTGTATGTTATAATCTTTCAGGGATCATTTGGCATTTTTTTAATCTTGTATTTGAGTTTTCTCTATATATTTATTAAGTATAATGTCATATATGTTGTAAGAACACCTTATTGATTGAAAACTTTCAGCACAACAACACACCCTTCCTCTTTATTATTATCAAACTATCTTACCATATCATACCCTATAAATAATGCCCCTTGTTGCATATCATAATTTTTATTTTCCATGAAAATACATAAAATCTTGCCTATATAACATGTGTTTGCAGTTTTCACTTTAAAGACCAACAGTGCAATCTTTTATTCATCCCTTTGTTGTTGAATTTTTTTTAGAATGAAAGTCACATTCACTTTCCCATATGTATTTAGTAGCTTATATATCACTTAGGGCATTTGTTCATTCCTTATGACAACACTTCCTTGTTAGAGTATGCAAGTTTGGTTTTTCCCTAGTCATATTTGTTTTTGTTTTATGACAAAAACACCCATGGAGGTTGAATTACAGAATCACTCCATATGAGCAAGATACCTCATAGGTCCTCTCACCTTGGTTCAAGTAGAGCTAGAAAAAGCAAGGATTTTACCATACCATTTATAGGTGCCTCTTAGTCATTTTCTACATCCAATTCATTTTAGATGCCAAAACCTTCCCTTTCTACAATGACATACTAGAATTTTTTTATTTATGTTTTCCATTTTCTCTAAGTGTGAAAGGCTAAGAATATGAGTTGTACAACTAAGAACCAACATGCTTATATCACCATTATTGAGGAACTAAATTGAATTCCATGTCACTAGTGTTACTGGATACTCTTGCAAAGAGTTATAAGTATTTTAGTTTCTGAAGTTATCTGTTATTAATTGCTATAGTAGGACTATCTTAGACATCAATGCCATTTCACTCCTTTGAAGAAATGCTAGGAATTGAGAGATTTGATAATTTGACAACTGATAAATTTATTACAAAGATGTAGAAATTTTTCATGTTTTGAGGTGGTTTTCACCATTTGAACATGAATCTAAAAGTTTCATTTTCTTTGCTTTCATACATCATCACTAGTTTTAGCAAGATATGGTTTCAATATGTATCAATACAAGTTTGTAAATCATTATATTTTATAATTTTGATGCTAGTGGTGACTCTTAAAAATTATTTGGTTTCAATGAAAGATCAGTGCCTACTTCAAATATCTTCAGCTTTGAGAGTTCCTTTGCTTGAAAAGATGAAAGGACTGAGGTCATCTTTCAAAGGCGACTCATCTAATAAACTTGTCTCACCCTTAAGTGTTCCTCATAAAAGAATCAGACAAGTTTAGAGGCTTGTTGAAGAGCATAGTGAAGCTACAAAGGACTGCTTGGGATGTCAAGATTTTGGTAAATCTAAACTTTTGTTTGTTGAACTTCTTATTGTCGAAGATTATCATATTTATTCTGACTAATCAGAATCATACAGTCTAATTTATTATCTAGCTCCTTCTCAACTAACTAAATCCCCTCCTATGTTTGGTCTTGCAAGTCCACCTCATTCACCCCCTCACATACCTTTGCCATTTATTCCTAAACCTACCATTGAACCAATCATGACACATAGGGATCAAGGATAAAATGAGCATCTTACATTTAAAATTCCTAGATTTAAGACTATCAATTTTGATGAGATGGAAGGTTATCCTAATGAAGTACCAAATGAAGTAATGAGATGCCTTCCAAAGTTTTAGGGGAATAATGTAGTGAGTGGTATATACACCTGAGGGATTTCAAAATTTTATTAATGATTATGAGGTTGAGCATGAGGATGTGTAAATTAATTTATTTGTGCACATGCTAGAGGAAGACACTCATGAATGTTTCAATTCTCTTCCTAGTGGATGCATTGACTCATGGGATGAAATTAGGAATGTTTTTATAATTCAATATGGTGAGAGTGTTGATCTAAGGTTACTTTTGGATAAATTTGAAAACATCAAGAAGAACCCCAATGAGTGTGTTCATGACTTCAATACATGATTCAACAAAGCTATGATGTGGTTACCTAAGAAAATAAAGCCTAGTGATACAGTGTGGTTGATCACTTATTGTGATGCCTTTGACAAGAAGGCTACATACTACTTGAGGGACAAGGCTTCCACTAACTTATAGTTAGTATTTAATATGGCCATTCAAATTGAGAACAACATAAAGGCTATGGGAAAGCCTTTTAACAAGTAGGCTAGTGTGAGTTTATTTAATTCTTAAAACACAGTCCACTAAGGATGCCAACCTTGAAAAGACTATTAAGACATTGGCCTCTGCTATCAAAGAGATGCCTTACAAGATAGCTAGAGCTAAGAATGAGATGCCTCATGGGTCTACAAGTCATGAGAGAGATCTAGATCTAAATCAAGCACAAAATAGGCCTACACATCATGACATAAATTAGAATAGAGGGGTTGTAAAAAAGGTACCTGATCCATTACATTTTAAGGTAAACATTGTGAATTATGATTTTGACATTGATTGGTGTGACAAGTGCTTCCTTCCACATCTTCCATGTGATACTTCTGAACCAAGTGATGAAGATGTGGATGATATTCAATCTATATTTAATAATGATTGTATTTTGATGTTCAATTCTCAAGACTCCCCATGTAATTTTTTTACCTCCATGGAAATGATGAATGTTACTAATGTTAATCAGTTTTAGAGTGTAGTGATATAGGTCCTATTGTATGAATTTGCTTGTGATGATAATATATCACAAGCATATGAAATACCCAATCATGATGAAATTGAAGTTCTAAAGTGTGTTATAACTATATTGTTGCACATGAATGTGGAATTGGGTAACCTCATTGGGAATGTGGATATTGTTAAGAAACTAGTTGTTCTTGATGTTGTGTTTGACAACAAAGGTACTATTTGGAGAATGGCATTCAATGAAAATGGGGTTATCTTCTATGCCCCTAAGGATGAAAATTTTTAGACTTATTTCAAGTATTACTTCAAGTGCATGAATGACATTACTAATCTTGAAACACTCTTTTTTGGTACTTACCTAATTAAAACTGAGAAATAGGTTTATTTACAACTATTAAAAAGGTACCAAGATCTTTTAGCATGATTTTATCTAGATTGGAGATCATATAAAGAGGATTTTTTTTATAATTTCATCTCATTAAAATTATAGTATCCATACCTTTAGGCAAATGTAAAGATTGGTCTACTTCATCTTGGCGATTGAACTGCTAGAAAAGTTAAAGTGATTAAGGGATGGCATAGTTTCAAAGCTATTAGTTAATGGCAAGCATCCAAAACGTTTCCTTTATTGAGCTTTCAATTGTGTACATATTTGTGTAGTTTTTTGTTTTTTTTTCCTTTTGCTTTTTTGCCCCTCTACTTTGGCCTTATTTTTACAGTCTCCTTTTTATTTCTTGTTGTCATATTTTTAGTTTTATATCCTCTTAATATATTTTTATCCTTCATGAGTATTTTTGATAAACTATCTAAGTCTTAACTCTATGACCTAATGGATGGCACCTTATCTTACATTTCGGGGTTATTTGCATACCCACAGGGGTTGTGCATCCTAAGGTGAGAGCTAGTGTTAGTCCAAAAATTGCATTGAATAAATTGAGCCCTTGTCAAGTATGATTGCTTAGGTTGTTAGCCCAATTCCATTTTTCAAGTGTTCATTGGTCTATTTGAGATTAATTTGAATTTATGTCTATGCTTTTTAAAACCTTGTTCCAATTGCCCTAGCTTGAACCTATTGATTTAAATTCAAAATTAAGTGGGAGAATTTTTAAAAATGCTATAAACTTAGTTTAATTTTCATACTAAGGTTTGGTCATGTTTATTAACATGACCAAACCTTAATATAAAAATTCATGCATGGTCCCTTTTATATCCCATATCCCTTGGTCCATTTTATTTTAGCATAGTCTAAGTAATGCTTGGTCCCTTTATTATACACTTAGCTTAAAATTCCTAAGTCTCCATAACATTTATTTATATCCCAAAACTTTAGGCTAAGTCCTTTTTCCAAAATTTTTGTCTTGATCTCAAACTTGGTATTTTCCTTGTCCAATTTGAGCCAATCACGAATGGGTTAGTGGATCATGACTGGATGGTACATGTCAATGTGGAGAAGAATAATAAAATAATTCAAGAGTAATGTTAAATCATAAAAAAGTTCCAAGATCCCCATGAGAGTGACAAGTGTCACCATCTTAGTGGGTTGCCTAATGATCCGATGACATGCATGGGTCAACAAAGTCAAAAAACATCTAGGAGAATGTAAAGAGGATAAGTATCAAGCTCGTAGTGACCACATACTATGATGGTCAGGATTAAATTTTACAATCATGCACCCATCAAATTTATTTACATGGATGTCAAATGATGGGCATGAAAATGTCAAATTTAAGCCATGGTAACTATTTTTTAGGGATTAAAGTTGATGGTCATGTACCCATTAAAGACATTAATACGGATGTTAAATGATGGGCATCTGAATGTTATATTTAATACATGATAACTATCTATTGGGGATTAAAATTGATGGTCACATACTCATTAAAGATGTTCACATGGATTTCAAATCATGGGTGCATGAACATTAAATGATGGGTCCTATACAGGCTAGTTACTAGATCCTTCCCTAATAACATTAGTTTGACTAGGACAAATGGTAGCTTTTGTAGCATCTAAATACTCTAAGGATGATCACATATCCTTAGACAACTCTAGAGGGATAGATTTTGTGATGATAGATGGTAATTTTGACAATTCTACAATAAATTCCTCTCTTAGTGGATGTAATTCTCAACCTATAAAATAGGTAGTGGGTCAAGCATCAAAAAATTCAAAGTGATATATTATAAGTTTAAAGCTCATGGACTAAGTATACATGTTGATAGTTAACATTATAGATAGATACTTTTCATTAAAATGGAGTAATGAAAAAGCACTTAAAAACTATTGCTGTTACTATGATGTTTTGGCATGCCAATAGGAAGGGGTATATGTTCATGTAATTAATGATTTTGTGCAGACTTTAGATAAATCCTACATAAGAGAGGAAATTTTTTAAAGATGGAAAATTAAATTCATGGTGCATTAAAATTCAACATAGCTTGATTTAACCCCTTATTGTGATCATTAGAAGATTTCCATAAGGGATCTTCCTAGGGGAATTATAACTTCCAATTACATCCTAAAAATTTAGAATTTGTAAATTTGCAAAAGGGAGCCAAAATCTCTTCTAAATATCAAAAGGTGGAAATAATTCACTTTTTCATTAAAAAAATATATGAAGGAAAGCCATAAAAGGCTAAATGTGAAAAAGTATAAGTGCAAAAATTAAAAAATGTAAAATGTAGTTTGGAGCTAAGAAGAAAAATTTAAAATTAACCTAAGTCTTTTGCATTTTTTATTAGTGTGCATGTCCAAGCTCCTAAATGGAAGGAAGTTGCAAGTTTTAAAGTCTAAGGTGGGCCAATCTAAATAAGATAACTCAAATGGAAATGGATCTAAAATATTCCCAAGCCATCATTATAAGAGTAGGTTGTTCCATGGCATGCATAAAAGGAAGGGAAGTTGTCTAGGGGGTTCCAGCTATGCAAGTATGTGGTCCAGGGCATCTTCAAGTAGTTCCACATAAAGACCAATGGTTTTTTTGCCCTCCACCATGAATATTATCCTTCTATCTCATGTGAGAGGCATATCCAACCAATAAAATAAAAATATCTATTATAAATCTCCATCATTCATTGTAAAGGTAATTGTAATAATAATTTTCCTTACAAATACATGAAGATTCTAGACATGGCAAAGGATTTGTTCTAGTTAGGATCATCTTAGTAGGAATTTGGAAATTATATATTTGAAATGGGTAAAATTTTATAAATAGAGGGATTATCCTCTATTCAAGAAGTTTGTTGACCATTGTGTTGGTCATTTTATGGGTTGTTGTTGGTATTTGTTTCTCTCCAAGTTTAGGCTCTTAAAATTTTTGGGACAATTGTTGTGTGTGATTTTTGTCTCTTGCTAAGGTGGTTAAAATTTTAAAACCATTAACAAGACTTGATATCATGTTTATGTCTCCCTTGTCAAAAGATAAAACTCTCTATGCTTATCCCCATGGTAGTATTTTGAAAAAACTAATGTATGTAAGGTTTCTTTTCAAGTTAATGAAAATGCTTGTGGTTCTTTTCCATTTCCTATTGATGAAGTGTAGTAATATGTTTTACAAGTTTTTTTGATTGGATATTTGGGTTTGTGTTCATTACTGGTTGCCATTTTGAGTATGGATCTAGGATATAAATACCTTTTTATAGTTTAACTTGGAAGTATATTTTTGAATAACTTGTTGGGGCACCCTAGGTTTATGGAGTTGATATGGAAAAGAATCTAAAAGCTTAGGTTTAGTGTATGTTCTAATCTATTAGGGATCATTTGGAATTTTATTTATCTTGTATTTGAGTTTTCCCTACATCTTAACTAAGGATAATGTCATGAATGTTGTAAGAACCCCTTATTGATCGAAAACTTCTAGCACACCATGCCCTTCCTCTTTATTATTATCAAACTATCTTACCCTATCCTACCCTTCAAATAATACCCCTTATTACATATCATAAGTTTTATTTTCCCTAAAAATGCATAAAATCTTGCCTATATAACATGTGTTTGTAGTTTGTACTTTAAAGACTAGCAGTGTAATCTTTTATTCATCCCTTTGTTGTTGAAAACTGTTTAGAATGAAAGTTGCATGTACTTTCCCATATGTATTTAGTAGAATATATATGAATTAGAGAATTTGTGCATTCATTATGACAACCCTTCCTAGTTGGAGTGTGTAAGGTTGATTTTGTCATGGTCATATTTATTATTGTTTTGTGCCAAAAATACCCATAGAAGTTGAATTGTAGAATCACTCCATATGAGCAAGCTACCTTGTAGGTCCACTCACCTCAGTTTAGGGAGAGATAAAATAATAAAGGAGTTGAATTTACCCTTTATAGATGCCTCTATATCATTTTCTACATCTAATCCATTCTAGATGCCAAAATATTCCCTAGCTCTAATGACATACTTGCAAGTTTTTATTTGTGTTTGTCATTTTATCTAAGTGTGCAAGGCTAAGCATACGAGGTGTACAACTATGAACCAACACACTTATATTAATATTACCAGGGAACTAAATTGAAGTCCAAGTCACTTGTGTTACTAAGTACTCTTGCAAAGAGCTATAAGTATTTCATTTTATGAAGTTATCTATTATTATTTGATACAACAGAAATATCTTGGATGTTAATGCCATTTCACTCCATTGGGGATGTGTCAAGAATTGAGAGATTTGATAATTTTAAAAATGCTAAATTTGTTGCAAAGAGCTAGAAATTTGTCATGTTTTGAGGTGGCTGTCATTTTTTGAACATGAATCTTAAATTTTCATTATCTTTGATTTCATACATCATCGCTAGTTTTAGTAAGATATGGTTTCAATATGTATCACTAAAATTTTGTAAATGGGTATATTATATAAGTTTTATTCTAGTGGTGACTCTAAAAAAATATTTGGTTTTAATGAAAGATCAGTGCCTGCTTCAAATATCTTCAGCTTTGAGAGTTCTTTTGCTTGAAAAGATGAAAGGACTAAGGTAATCTTTCAAAGGTGACTCATCTAGGAAACTTGTCTCACCCTTAAGTGTTCATCATAAAAGAAACAACCAAGTTTGGAGGCATGTTGAAGAACATAGCGAAGCTATAAAAGACTGCTTGGGATGTCAAGATTCTGGTAAATCTAAAGTTTTATTTGTTGAACTTCCTATTATTAAAGATTGTCATAGTTCTTCTAACTATTCAAAATCATAAAATCCAACTTATTATCCAGCCCCTTCTTAACCAACTAAATCCCCTCTTAAGTTTGACCCTACAATTCCACCTCATTCACCCCCTCACATCCCTTTTCCATTTGTTCCTGAACCTACCATTAAGCCAATCATGAGACATAGGGATATAGGTGAAAATGAGCATCCTGCATTTAGAATTCCCATCTTTAGGCCTATTAATTTTGATGACATGGAAGGTTATCCTAATGAAGTCCCAAATAAAGTAAGGAAATGCCTTCCAAATTTTTAGGGGAATAATGTAATGAGTGGTGATCAGCACCTAAATTATTCTTAAAATATTATTGAGGATTATTAGGTTGAGAATTGGGATGTGTGTATTCATTTTTTTGTGTACATGATAGAGGAAGACACTCATGAATGGTTTAATTCTCTTTCCAGTGGATGCATTGATTCATGGGATAAAATGAGGAATGTTTTTAGAATTTAGTATGGTGACAGAGTTGATCTGAGGTTCCTTTTGGATGAATTTGAAAACATCAATAACAACCCCAAAGAGTGTGTTTAGGACTTCAATACATGGTTCAAGAAAGATATGATGTGGCTACATGAGAACATTAGGCCTAGTGATACAATATACTTGATCAAATAATATGATGCCTTTGACAAGAAGGATGCAAACTAGTTGAGGGATAAGGCTCCCACTAACCTATGGTCAACATTAAATATGGCCATCCAAATTAAGAACAAAATAAAGGTTATGGGAGTGCATTTGAACAAGAAGGCTGATGTGAAGTTGTTTAATCCTTAAAACACATAGTCCACTAAGGATGCTAACCTTGAAGATTTTGTTAAGACTTTGGCCTTCGCTATCAAACAAATGTTCTACAAGCTATCCAAAACTATGAAGGGGATGCTTCATGGGTCTACAAGTCATGAGAGATCTCCAGATATAAATCAAGCAAAAAATAGGCCTACACATAATGACATAAATTAGAATAGAGAGGTTGTAAAAAAGGTGCTTGACCCATTTCATGATAAGGTAAATGATGTGAATTATTATTTTGACATTGATTAGTGTGATAAGTGATTCCTTACACATCCTCCATGTGATACTATTAAACTAAGTGATGAAGATGTGGATGATCTTTAGTCTATATCTGATGATGATGATATTTTGATGTTCAATTATCAAGACTCCCCATGTAAGTTTTCTACCTCTATAGAAATGATGAATTCTAGTACTGTTGATTAGTTTTAGAGTGCGGTTAAGAAGGTCCCAATGTATGAATTTGCTTGTGATGATAATATAACACAAGCATATGAATTACCTAATAATGATGAAATTGAAGTTCCAAAGTGTGTTTTAACTAAACTATTTCAAATAAATGTGGATTTGGGTAACCTCATTGTGAATGTAAATGTTGTTGAGAAACTAGTTGTTCTTGATGTTGGGTTTGACAATAAAGGTACTATTTGGAGAATGACATTCAATGAATATGGGTATATCTTATATGCCCCTAAGGATGAAATTTTTATGACTGATTTTAGGTAGTAATTCAAGTACATGAATGAGATTACTAATATTGAAGCACTCTTGTTAGGTACTTACCTAATTACAGATGAGAAATAGTTTTACTTACAACTTCTAAAAAGGTACCAAGATATTTTAGCATGGTCTTTTTTTAGATTTGAGATCATGTAAAGAGGATTTGTTTTATAATGTCATCTCATTATATCTTATTATCCATACCTTTAGGCAAGTTAAAATATTGGTTTACTTCATCTTGGCCACCGAACTACTAGAAAATTTAAAGAGATTAAGGGATGGTAGAAATTTGAAGCTGCTAATTAGTGAAAAGCATCCAAAACATTTCCTTGATTGAGCATACAACTATGTACATATTTGTATAGTGTTTTGTTGCTTTGTCCTTCTATTGATTTATTTTGGATCTACTTTAGGCCTTATTTTTACAATCTCCTTTTTGTTTCTTTTTATCATGTTTTTATTTTCAAATCTTCCTAATATATTTTTGTTGAGTTACCTTGTTTTGTTGAGCCTTCATGAGTATTATAGATAAATTATCTAAGTCTTGACTTTGTGACCCAATATATTGGCACCTAGTCTTACATTTTTAGGTTCTTTACACACCCACAGAGGGTGTGTATCCCTAGGTGAGATCTAGTGTTAGTGCCCAAAATTACATTGAAGAAATTGAACCCTTGTCAAGTATGAATTCCTAAGTTTTTATCCAATTCCAATTTTAAAGTTTTCATTACTCTATCATAGATCAAGTTAAATTCATTTCTATGAATTTTTAAACCCTTGTTCCAGTTTCCCTAGCTTGGACTTATTGATTTAAATTCAAAATTAAGTGGGAACATTTTTAAAAATGCCATGGACTTAGTTTAATTTTTATACTAAAGTGGTTGTGTTTATTAACACAACCAAACCTTAATATAAAATTTCATGCTTGGTCACTTTTATATCTTATAGCCCTTAGTCCATTTTATTTTAGCATGGTCTAAGTAATGCCTAGACCCTTTGATATAAACTTAGCATAAAATTCCTAAGTCTCTATCATATTTATCTATGCACCAAAATTTTAGGCTAAGTCCTTTTTCCAAAGCTCTTTCTGTCTCAAGCTCAAACTTATTATTTTCCTTATCAAATTTGAGCCAATCATAGTTGGGCTAGTGGATCATGATTAGATGATACACATCAATGTGGAGAAGAATAATCAAACAATGTAGGAGTAATGTTGAATCATCAAAATGTTATAAGAGCCCCATGAGAGTGAAAAGTGTCACCATGTCGGTGGGTTTCCTAATGATCCAATGACACACATGGGTCAATAAAGTCAAAAAAACATCTAGGAGAACATGAAGAGGATAAGTATCAAGCTCATAGTGACCGAGAAGTGTGATGGTCAAGATTAAATATGAAAATCATAAACCCATCAAAGATGTTTATGTTGATGTCAAATGATGGGAATGTGAATGTCAAATTTAATCCATGGTAACTATCTATCAAGGCTCGAATTTGATAGTCATGCACCCATTAAACATGTTCATGTGGATGTTAAATGATGGGCATGTGAACATCAAATTTAGGCCATGATAACTATATATTAGGGATTACAATTAATGGTCACATACCCATCAAATATGTTCATATATATGTCAAATGATAGGCACATGAACATCAAATGATGAGTCTTATATAGGGCATTTATCAGATCCTTCCCCAATAACAAGTTGACTAGGAAAAATGGCAATTGTGGTAGCATCTAAACCCTCTAAGGATGTTCACATATCCTTTGAAAACTATAGAAGGGTAGAGATTTTGATGATATATGGTAATTTTGTTAAGTCTACAGTAAAGTCTAATAGGTAGTGGCTTAAGCATCAAAAAAATCAAATTGATACATTATAAGTTTGAAGCTCATGGACCAAGTATACCTCTTAATAGTTAGCATTATAGATAGATACTTTTCCTGAAAATAGGGTAATGAGAAATCACTTGCAAACTATTGGTGTTATTGTTATGCTTTTGGCATGCTAATATGAAGGGGTTTATGTTCATGTAATTAATGATTTTATGCAGACCTTAGATAAATCGTACATAAGATAGGAAATTTTTAAAAGATGGAAAAGTCAATGCGCGATGCATTACAATTCGACATAGATGTATTTAACCCCTTATTGTGATAATTATAATATTTCCCTAAGGGATCTTCCCAAGGGAATTATAAGTGCCAATTGTAACGTAGAAATTTACAAATTAAAAATTTGTAAAAAAGGGACAAAATTTCTTCTAAAGATAAAAAGGTAAAAATAATGCACTTTTTCATTAAAAAAATATATGAAGGAAATACCTAAAAGGCCAAATGTAAAAAATTATAATTGTAAAAATGTAAACATGTAAAATGCAATTTGGAGCCAAGAAGTAAAAGTTTAAAATAATCTAAGTCTTTTTCATTTTTTATTGTTTTGCTTGTCTAAGCTCCTCATTAAAAGGAAATTTCAAGTTTTCAAGTCCAAGGTGAGCCACTCTAAAGAATGTATTTCAAAGGGCCATGTATCCAAAATATTCCCAAGCCATCATTTCAAGAGTAGGTTATTCCATGGCATGCATAAAAGGAAGGGTAGGAATTTAGGAGGTTCCAGCTCTGCAAGTAAGTGGTCCAGAGCATCTTTTGGTAGTTACACATAAATAAAAATGGTTTTTTTTACTTCCCCCATGAATATCCTCCTTCCAAATCATGTGATAGGTATCTCTAGCCAAGAAAATCAAAAGATATATTACAAATCTTCATCATTCCTTGTAAAGGTAGTTGCAACAATCATGTTCCTTGTAAATGCATGAAGATTCTAGGTGTGGCAAAGGATTTATTCTATATAGGAGAATCTTTGTGGGAATTTTACAATTGAATATTTTAAATTGGTAAAAAATTATAAATATAGGGCTTCTCTTCTATTCAATAGGTTGGTTGGCAATTGTGTTGGTCATTATGTAGGTTGTTTTTGGTCTTTGATTCTATCCAAGTCCAAGCTCTTCAAATTTTTGGGATCACTTATGTTTGTGATTTGTCTCTCTTTATAAGGTGGTTATAATTGTATATCCATTAATAATTTTTGGGAGCATGTTTATGTATCCTTTGTCAAAAGAGAAAACTCACCATGCTTGTCCCCTTGGCAATATTTTGAAAAATTGATGTATGTAAGTTTTCTTCTAAATTTAATGAAAATGCTTGTGGTTCTTTGTTATTTCTTGTTGATGAAGTGTAGTAATATGTTTTACAAGTTTTTTTGATTGGATATTTGGGTTTGTGTTCATTATTGGTTGTCATTTTGAGCATGGATCTAGGTTACAAATTTCTTTTTATAGTTTAACTTAGAAGTATGTTGTTGAATAACTTGTTAGGGCACCCTAGATTTATGGAGTTAAAAGGGAAAAACATATAAAATCTTAGTTTCAACGTACGTTCTAATCTTTCAAGGATCATTTGGCATTTGATTTATCTTGTATTTGATTTTTTCCTACATCTTTGCTAAGGATAATGTCATGAATGTTGTAAGAACCCCTTGTTGATAGAAAATTGCCAATACAACACCATGCCCTTCCTGTTTATTATTATAAAACTATCTTACCCTATCCTACCATAAAAATAATACCCCTTGTTTCATATCATAAGTGTTATTTTCCCTAAAAATAGATAAAATCTTTCCTATTTAATGTGTTTGTAGTTTATGCTTTAAAGACTAGCAGTGCAATCTTCTAGTTAGCCTTTGTTATTAAAAATTATTTAAAATGAATGTTGTATGAACTTTCCCATATATTTTTAGTATATTATATATGCCTTAGAAAAAAAATTCATTCCTTGTGACAACCCTTCCTGGGTGGAGTGTGCAAATTTGGTTGTGCCCTGGTTATATTTATTTATTTTTTATGCCAAAAATACCCATGGAGGTTGAATTTCATAATCATTCCATGTGAGAAAGATAAATCATAGGTCCCCTCACCTTGGTTTAGGTAGAGCTATAAGTATTAGGGAGATGATCATACCCTTTGTATGTACCTCTCAGTCATTTTTTATGTCTAGTCCATTCTAGATGCCAAACCCTTCCCTAACTATAATGATATACTAGTGGGTTTTTTATCTATGTTTGCCATTTTCTCTAAGTGTGCAAGGTTGAACGTATAAGGTGTACAATGAGGAACCAAAATGAGTTATTTAGTGTAAATCTTCTTCAATTCCTAGATGACATGCATAAATGTGTTGTAAAGTATTTTGGAAATGTGAGTTTCCAAAATATACATTTAATAGTTTATCTATAAAATAATTATTTTAGTTATGAAAATGGTGATATGGATTATCATATCTCAAGAAATTAAATAAACATGTTTATCTTGATCTTCAAGTGAATAACACAAAAGGGTATAATTTTAAAAATAGGTGATATGGACCAATAGCATGTGTTCATTTATCATAGATTATGATGGGTGAACTAGTTATTAATTGATCGGATCAAAATATGCTAATCTTTAGAGTAGAGGATCTAACTTGATAATGCATGTTAATTTATCATATGATTGAGATAGGTGAATTGCTTATCAGTTAGTTGGATCAAGACATATAAATTTGAGTTACATATAAGTCTTTAGGAATATGCAACAATGAAGAACTAGTCATGTAAGATTTTGGAGTTTTCCTACATTCCCTTTGGAAATGCATTACCATAGTTAGAGCCAATTATTGTCCTAAAATTTTACATTTTATTTTAACACCCCCAATTACACTCATAAAATCAATTAGAGGTGTTTTAAATACAAGGATAGTAAATTTTTTTCATAATGGGACATCGAATCCATAACCCAATGGACAAGGCTTGGGTAGAATAATGAAATCTAGCTATTTTTCAAGCTTCCAAATAGTGTGTTGAAAATATCTCAATAATTTCTCTTTTGGTGCAACAATATTCTTGTCATAATGGAAATCATACTATGATAAAGAGAAAAGAGAAGTCATGAATTCATTTGATCTTATTCACACCAGAGTGAAAATTTAAGGTAAAATCAAACGTCTCTAAAAGTTCCTATTTTTTGTCCCAAAGTGAAGACCAAATCTAAGAGATGAATTTTGACTATAAACACTTGGTACAAAAATTTCATCTTGAACTTCAAAAATTAAGGGAGAGAATCATAGTTGCAAGTTTTAAGTCATGCAAAATACAAATTTGTTTTTATATATTTCAAGTTGTGAAAATTTACCAATGCACTTTTTATAGTCATACAAATTTGTTTTTGCAAATTTAAAGGTATGTAAATTTCTCAATGCACTTTTGTAAGTCATGAAAATTGACCATTGTACTTTTGTAAGTTGTGTGAATTTATTTTTGAAAATTTCAATTTATGCATATTTCTCAATGTAATTTTTCAACCCATGAAAATTGGTCAATGCATTTTTTCAAGTCATGTAAATTTGTTTTTGAAAATTTCAAGTTGTGCAAATTTTTCAATGCACTTTTCTAGGTTTTAAGCTGTGCAAAAACTAGATATAGTGGTTTTGTCCTTTGTACACTACTTAGAAGAGCTAGATAATTTAGATGAGATAGAATGTTAGGTTGATCAATGTTACATCAACTACCTTTTCAAAATTTTCCACCTTTGATAATATCCTTCAAAACCTACAACATGAAAATTCCCTTTTAATAAAAATCCCACCAATTATTCTAACTTTCCCCCTTATCCTCCATGTCACCCATAAAATACTTTTCAAAGAATTGTTTCTCATGAATTTCATGGTATGTGTATTTGAAAAGAGTTGTTTTTAAAAGTATTATGTGTCACTACCTTTTGAAAAAGGTTATTTACCTCTCATATTTCATGGTATGAGACATTAAATAAGTGGGTTTTGGTAAAAATTCATGGTATTGATCATTATGACTCTTTCAAAGAGTGATTTTGCCCAAATTTGTGGTTTTGACCCTTATAAGGTGGTTTCACTCAATAATTCATGGTATTGTGTGTTCAAAGGTTGTTTTACCCATAAAATCCCTAGTTTTGAGAATTAGAATGTGGTTTTGACCATAATAGCCATGGTTTTGAGTTTTAGAAGGTGGTTTTGAGAAGGAAACCCCATGACATTAAATGATAGAGTAGTTTTGGATAGAATAAGGGAGTTTTTGGTAAAATAAATGTGGTTTTCTATGTGTACAAGAATTATTAAATTTATTTTACCTTGTGTGGCCTTTTGAAGTCTCTTTTACATGAATTTTGATCATTCAAAACCCTCCATGTTCCAAAGAGCTCAAAATCTTTAACAAAATCTTTGTCATAATTCAATGTGGTGTTTAGGGTAGTTTGGAGTAGTTTGGGGTGGATATTCTACAGTTGTGAAATTTTCAATGACCTATTATTACATCACACAATATTTTTGAGTTCATTTTATATGTAAAAATTATAATTTTTTTTCCATGATGATTATAAATTCCTCAAGAGTATGAAGGATTCCATGTGTTTATTAATACACAAGTTTTATATACATATTGGTTTCTTGATTCTTTCAACTATGTGATTATAATTGGTATAAATGTGTTAAAACTGAGCATTGGAAGACATGATTACTTGAACTATCCATTTATGGAGAAGATTTGACTAATAAATTCAAATAATATCATCATGTGATCTTGGAAATGATGGTACCCTATATGGTATGGTAAATAATCCAACATGTTAGAAGTGTAAAAAGAAGTAGTTATCAGAGAGAGTTTAAATTATCCTCAGTGAAAGTGAAAATAAATAAGCTTTGTCAAATGGTTTTAGGATTTTCATGTAAATGTTAGATCTTGTTTTAAAATTTCCAATTTCAAATTTTTTAAGAGAAAACTCACAATTGTAATTCATGTAAATCCACTATGTCATTTTCAAGTCTCGAATCATGTAATTCTGATTTGCACATTTCAAGTGGTATAAAAGAACCAAAGCATTTTTGCACCACTTAAGTAGTGCTTTTTTGTAAACTCGCTTTTGCATCATATATAATGCAAAAAAGGTGGTTAATTACCATAACCAACTTATTGTGTTATAAATATAAGTTTTAAGCTCATTATAAAGGGGAATTTTGGAAGTTATACTCTACAAAAACTTTTAAAAGGATGATATTGTATTTTTTACTTAACAAAGATTAGAATAGGGAGATTTTGTAGACTTTGTGTTCAAGATTTCTTTTTGATTTATAACTTTGCATATGATTCATCTATATATGTATATTTACTTTAAAATATTTTAATAATCACTACCAAATTGTCATAAAATGGGAACTTCATATTTAGTATTTATTTTAGAAATTTTTGTGTTATTTCTATGAATGTGAAATCTTGGTGGGGTTTAAGCAATATTTTAATTGTCTTTTATGGGTAAATATGAGATTATTGTATTTAATTATATTACCATTGGTAGATAATTATCTCAACTTATGTTTTTTACCTTTAGTATTGTATTATGTAGTCACCACCCATTTAATTATAGAGGTTTCCATGAATATAGTGTTTTCCTATTCTTGAGCTATTTTGGTAAGTTTCTGTATTTAGCTACCCAAAGTTGCCTTTCATTTTTATTTGGATTGTCATGGTAGATTATGTATTTAACTAGATATAATAATCATGTTCCTACTTTCATTTATTATTTCCCCCCTCTTTTATATCATTCATCTCATTTTCCTTTATAACTCCTTTTCATACTTTCAAGTGAAAAGTATGAAACCCCAATAGAAAACAATTTTGATGTAAATAGTTGTGAATAGCTTTTCCCCTACTTTTCCCTATTTGGATTCAAATAAATGTATCTCCACATGATAATAGGATAGGTAATTTTTCACTCCATTTTTGAATAATGTAAGGACTCAGTTCCCACATTGTTGACCCAAAGTCACCCATTTGTCTTCCTAACAAATTTTTGAGCTAGTAGTATTGAAATTTGATGGTTCTAAGTCTAAAAGGGGTTAGGGTGATAGTGTATATCTCATTAATCCATAACTAAATTCATATTTATTTAAATTCACCTATAATTTAATTTCAAAAATAGTGTAGCTGAGTATGAATCACTAGTTCATAGTCTCTTGTTCACACTAAGAAAGAAATTTAAGAACCTCAAGGTATTAGGTGACACTAAATTATTGGTTAAATAGATAAGAAGAATTGTGATTTTTATAATGAAAATAATTTTTAAATATATCATAGTTGACCCTAGAACTTAATATAGTATTTTTATGCATTCAACATTTAAGCATTATCTCATAGAAAAAATTACACTGTAGATGCATTGGCAATATCTATGAGTACTTTGGAACATATAGTTGACTCCAAGTTGAGAAGGTTATCAGTAGAGTTATTTTTTACTTCTTACATTCTTGATAACATAAGGAAATTCTAGGTATTTAATGATGATCAACATATCATCAAATTCATCACTAACAGAGATATATTTTAAACTCAAATAATAGATGAAGATGATAGAGAAGAGTTTGAATTAGATGAGGAAGGGGTAGTCAATTTTAAAAACCATAGTATACCCCCAACGACATGGTATCACCAAAAAAACTATTTGATATGGATTACCAAGGTTATAAATAAAAAATAGTCGTCACCAAAGTTATGTTGCACCAACATTATTATCTAGGCAATGCCAATGAATCAATGAACATGCTTATAAGCATGACATATATGAAAAAGGAAAAAAAAAAAATTCAAGTCTTAAATAAATTTATTCTCATGCATACCATTCATCTTAATAAAAGAATCAAACCATTCCACTAGAAATAAATATTGGTGAATTTATTGATAGAACCATTGATGTTCAAGGAAGTATGAAAATTACTCCCAATAAGGATAATATTCCCTATCATGAAATCCACATGGGTGGATAGTTTGGTGTTAGTTAGAAAGAAATTCAGAGAGATAAGGTTGTGTGTTGACTTTTATAACTTGAATAAATCCTCAAAGAAAGACAATTACCTACGACCTTCACTAGATGAAGTTCTACAAATAATGAATGGATCTCAAATGACATTATTACTAGATGATTACTCATGGTACAATTAGGTAGTGGTCAATTATGAGGACCATATTAAGACAACATTCAAAATAAATTGGGGTATATTCACATACAAAAGGATGTCATTTGGCCTAATCAATATGGGTGCAATGTTCTAACATGTCATGCATTTTGCATTCAAGGATATTATTATGAAATATATATTCATATACATGGATGACCTAACTATACTTTACAAGAATAGAGAAGACCATGTGAAGGACTTAAGAGTAGTCTTATAGAGGTGCAAAGATCATTGAATCTCCCTAAATTTAAAGAAGTGTATATTCAGGGTTATATAGTGTAAGTTGCTTGGCCACATCATCTTATAACGATGCACATATATATAAAACCTATAAGAGTGGAGGAAATTTTGAAAATTCCATTTCCTAGTAGTATAAAAGAGTTGAAGTCATTCTTTGGTAAGATCAACTTCACCAAGAAGTTAATTTTGGGAATTGTAGAGATATTTTGACCACTAAATAATATGCTAAATGAGGATGCTAAGATTGAATCAATGGCTGAACTAAAAAATATTTTTTAAGATAAATAAAGTAACTATAAATATACCAATTATAATCACTCCATATTATACATAACCCTTCTACATCTATTTTTTTACCTCAAAACACTAGAGTGCTTATGTTTTAACATAAAATAAAGAATATGGAGATAAGAGACCTATCTCATGCATTATCTCTCCACTCTAAAATTTTTAACTAAGGTATTAAACTATAGATAAAAGAGATTATTACTTAATCAAATTAGTAAAAAAGTTTAGACACTACATTCTTCAAAGCAAGGTGTTTCCAATTATCCTAGACCCAACAATGAAAACTATGTTGATAAAAAATGAGTTGGGTGAGTGAAGGAGCAAGTGGATGACCATTCTCAAAGAGTTAAATGTGGAACTCCAATCAATAAAATTTTTAATACATTGAGGACATAGTAAGGTCATGGCTAAATTGAACCCATAGATATTTTTTTAATAATACATAGTGTAAGATTTTAGTAATGATGATTAGTACTAAGATGTGGTCTATTATTTGTTGAATAATGAGTGACAAGTTAGTTGAATTCAACTCAATGGAGAGAATTATGCCTAAAAAGTAACAAATTCATGATAAAATTAGGAATTATATTTATAATAAATCATGAAAACATATATCTCAATGCCTCAATAAACATGAATTAGATGGAGCACTCAGTGATTTCCATGAGAAATATAAAACCTGCCATAGTTCAAGGAGTGAAATATCTCATCAAATACTTGAAGGTAGGGTATTACTAGATGCATGTTTTTGAATATTCTCATTCTCATATTCATAGATGTCATACCTAATAAGTTGTTATGTATAAAGATCATACCCTTGTCATGTCATTATAGCTAGTTATTGAGGTATAAACATTCACAAAATGGGGATTGGACTTTGTTAGATAAATAAACACTAATTATTCCAAAGGAAAAAATTTCATCCTTACAGAAACTAAATATTATACTCATTGGACTGAAGTTAGATCATGCAATAATTGTACAACTGACATGGTAATGAAATTCCTAGAAGAACATATTATCATCAAGTTTGGATGCCTACTACTCTAGTATGTGATAATGGTCATGCTTTTTCATCTCTTAAATTGACTGAATGGGCCTATGAGATCAAGGTAATACTTAAATTCTCTTCCAATTACTATCTGTAAGGTAATGGGGTAGTTGAATCTAATTATAAAAAATTTCTTAATATAATAAAAAATATCTTGGCAAAGTACCCTAGGGACTGACATAATGTTACCTTGATTCATTTCAAAAACACCAATAGGTCATCAAATGTTGGTTTGATAAGTGAGCAAAAGATAAAGTCTTAAAAATATCTATTCTAGTCATTATTTGGGACAATGCTTATGAATAAAAGGGATGACATGGAAAGTTTGATGCCATGTGATTGGGTCCCTACAAATTGGGTGAGAATGCATTTTTCCTAAGGTGTCTAACTAGTAGGATGTCCAATTTAATAACAATGGATAGTTACTAAAACACTAATTCCAAGCTTGAATTATCTTGGTAAGTTCTTGTAAATACTTTCTCTTTCCCTTCCCTACTTTTTTTTGTTTTCTTTCTTATTTTATTGTTAGTTTAGTTTGATTTTTTTTTCTTTTCCCACTTTTCATTATTGGTTTGACCTTGTTACTTATATTTTTTTTCATGGCCTACTTATTTTTACCTATTTTTAAGTATATTGAAGAATAAAATGCATGTATGTAGGTAGTTGGAGTGATAGTCTAGTGCGTAAGTACTCTGAGTAATTTGTATCCTTAGATTCAAATTTTAAATCAGTTTCAAAATCATAGGCTATCATGTGTGTTATAAATTTGATTAAGTAGGGTTAATTTTGGGTTAAAATATCTAGTAAATGAATACATTCTCTTAAAAATAATCACAAAAATCACATCTTAATTATTTTTAGGTTTGCCTAGATGAATCTTCTATGGTGAGTATCTAGGGTGAAAAATCTATAATTATACTTTTCACTTGATACAATGGTCCTCAACCCAAAATTGGGATGTTAAATAATAAAAAGATAATATAGATAAATAAAATAAAATAAAATTCAAGTTGATATTTAGAAAACTCACTTCTAGGTGATTTGGGCAATCTCTAGCAAGGTTATGGACACCTAGATAATAATAGAGAAATGTCTTGGTGGCATGATAGGAAACTCTATTGGGGCTATGCATATGTATCTGATAATGTATCAACATCCAAGTAAGTGTTCTCAAGGTAATATTCACTATCCTAATGATTTAATATATATTATCTAGTCCTTCTAGATCCTTAAAAGTGATAATTTAATTCACATGCATACACTTGGTCAACAAGAATGTCTAATTTAGTCCTTTAATCACTCCCATCTTCTCCTCTCTAGATTAATTTCATGTTCCATGCATAGTCTTATCTAGAGATAATACATTCATATACAACTTTCTATCATTTATAGAGTATTTTCTGTTAGAGTTACCATTTTTTGTTTCTTGCATAACACGCCCTAATTCTTTCAAGAATCAAGGAAGCTCATTTGTAGTCTTTTGATATGCTCATGCTTGCACTCATGGTTTATTAGTATTATCACTATTAATTTTCCTTGGTAGTTTATCTTGGTTTCTATGATTAATTAGGACCTAAAACCATCACTATTAGAAAGACCACATATGTATGAGAAAAATTCATATATAGCACTTAGCATAAAAGTGGAGTTTTGACCTACCAATTTACATTTAAAGGTTGGTTCTCTTAGATATATTATAATGATATAGGAGTTCATATTGATTTTTTCCATTAAGTCTCCTAAAATATATCCCAATATGATGACCAAGACTGAGTGATAAAGTTTGATATATAACACTTGCCCCAAAATGGAGTTTTGTTGTACTTCTACTTATGTAGAATTATTACCTTCCTACTCTCTAATCTCCTTAAAACCACTTTATGGGGTCAAATTTATTTCCATTAATGTTGGAACTCTAGATCATATACAATATTATAGACCAAGTTCATGTAGATAAGTTTCATATTTTACTTTGAGAAAAAATGCATTTTTGAGACACTTATACCACTTGCAGGATCTCTCAAATAGTTGTTCTCTGAGTTGTTCAAGTCTCTTAGTTTTCCTTGAGGGGTAATTTTGGTTTATATACTATTTAAACCTTTAAAACCTACTTCATCATGTTCACTGAGATCATACAAGAAAATTTCATGTTTATCACTTCTCAAAATTACTCTGAGTCTACTTATCATACTTGCAGAATATAGCTGGTCTTAGTCCAAAAACCTTGTCAAAATATCCATTTAGGTTTGGTTGGGTGTGTTTTAAATTTTTATAAGTCCCTAGAACTAATCAAGATTTCAACTCCTAGTTAGGTCTCCCTAGGCCTATTTCCCATTTTCCTTTACTAATCGATATTTTCATGAGATTTGGTCTGAGTTTTATATTTTAAAACTCTCTAAACCTAATCAAGTCCCCAAACCCTAATTATGTTTGAGAAGGGTTAATTTATTTTCCTTTTTTAATCAAAATTAAATATTTTATTGGGCATTTCTTTTACATTTTGGTATAGTTGTACTGGTGATCATGTTTTTTGTTGGTGATCATGTTGCCTGATCGACATGATCCTCTTTTAATTGGGGATTCAACCTTGACTAGGTCATGGGTTGATCCTTGGCTTTCATGACTTTTTTAGTTAGGGATGGCTCCTTGATTAGGTTGGGGATATACCTAACTATACTTGAACTTCTAATTATGGCCCCAAGCCCTAACCAAGTTATTGGGGATCTTGGGACCCCATTATAATTGTATGTTGTGTTTTTATACCCCAACTACCCGATTGTGTGTTTCATAGTTTTCACCCCCAAAATTCTTTATTAAAACATGAAGAGCCTACCTAATTACCAATAGAACAAATCGGGGTTTAATTCCCAATTAGGTCTTAGACTCCCATGAATTTGAAATTTTATAAGCTTGATTTTATTTTCTCAATGGTAATCAAGAATTGTAGACCCAATTAGGTCTAATAATAACTTGTTAGTTCTATTCATTATTTCAAAGCCTAATTAGAATTATAAAATTAAATTTTTAAAAAGAAACATTAAAATAGACCTGATGCTTGCCATAATCCTGAATAGGTCTACTTGGGCCTTATATGACCTCTCTTCCATATTTGATGATAACTTCTTATTCAAGTGTCAAATATTCAAACCATTCATGTTGTCAAAAAGCTAACTTTGGCATGGATGTAATGGTATCCTTAATTTTGCATAATTTTACCTATGGAAAAACATGTTCATATTTTAGTATCAATTTTACTATTCATTTTTTAAAGCATGTTTTAACTTGTGTTTCGGTTTATTTTCAAGAAGTGAATAGTGAAAGTGGAAAATTTGGAGGGAGATGATGGAGAAAGAAGTATTTAGGCATTAATGGAGGTATTTAACACATTTTGGATATAAATTATCTCCCATAGAAGACCCTTAGGCTATATATGGACTCATTTTTACAATCAAAGGGTTGGATGTTTCTCCATACACAAGAGATTAGGTCAATCACAACTTTCATTTCGATATTTTTTTTCTCTATTTTCTCTCCCACAACTCCTCCCCTGCTAGTGAAATTTTGGGAGAATGATTATAATGAACTCTAATTTTTATTTTCAAAATGATAAATATTGATAATTATAAAGCTTGTAAGTGTTTTCTCTTTAATTTACATGTGTATACGATGGTTATGGCTACTCCTTCCTTGTTTGCTCCATTCATAAGATTACATTGGCTTAGAATTTGATTATGCATATGTTGGTTAGATTAAAGGCTAATTTTTGGATCTCATTCAATCATGATCTCAAATTTATCTTCATCATTATAGGCTTTTATTTTTCTTTCCCTCTACCTTTTCTTTTAATGTTTTTTAAATAAGTTGTTATCTTAAGGTTTGAATGTAAGTGGTAATCTAAATGAATATGCATATTGTTGTTATTTCTCCATTGCTATACATTAATTTTTTAATGTTTAATTTATTGAATGAATTAATGAAAATTAGACACAAAAATACTAAATGAAACCCTACACATGTTGATTTTACAATTAGGTAAAATCACAGTGAATGATTTTTTTATCTATTTTTAACACCCACACAAAACTTAATCAAATGAAACAATAAACCCATATCAAATTTTAAATTTATCAAGTGAGCAAAACCCATTGAAATGATTTTTTAATCTGGAGTAGGTATACTATCAGATATTCCCCTTGAAATGGAATGGTCACAATGAGCCACTGAGTGAAGATCAATACACCTAAATCAAGTAGATATAAATATTGGGGAGATTCTCAAGAGTCTCCTTTCAAGAGAGGTGAGTTGAAATATGAGACTATATTATTAGTACATGATAAAATATGCATCAATAATAATTATTTCACATGATGCAATAAGTGTAAAAAAAAATTCTCATATTTGGTGATTGTCATGTTTTCTTACGTTAATAACAAAAATTAGTGATTTTTTGTTCCTTTAAATTGGTACTCAAGTACCTCTTATGGAAATCACTTTAAAATATATCAAAAGAGATATTAATATCTTTTTAATCTTTTAAATCATATAAATTATTCCACCACATCAGTGCAACACCCACCAGTTGATAATATGCCACCCTTGCTTTCACATTGGAAGTCATATTGTGTAAATTAAAATATTTCTACAGGTGAACTGACCATGTATTAGTTGCATCACTATTTTATTCTCATTAAATATTTGGTGGAGATGTTAGAATTATAGATACTAAGAGGTTTTGGGGTGAATTATTATCCTTAAAACAATCCTTTAATTTCACTTATCATCCATGAAGCATTTATTCACATACACACATTAACCAATACATAAACAAGCATCTATAAAAATAAACAACATAAGAACATAGGATATATGTGAAAAACCCTATTAGGGGATAAAACCCACTAAAAAAATCCTGTAATACATTCCTATTATTAATTAATAAATATTTAGTGAGTCACTAACACCATAAAGAGCATCAACCCCTCACTAGTCAAGCCCCAACTCAACTAGTTCTTTAACAAGCACCAACTTACAAGGAGACACCAAGCCCCTAGATAACTCAAAACCAACTCATCTAACTTGAACATATAATCACCTTTGGACACTTATTTCTGAATCAACTAAATATGACCACATTTTTTTTCTTTTTTCACTCTTTTATCTCTCTCAAATAGCCTATCAAGCCTCTTTACTTAACAAACCCACTTCTTGGAAAAATTAGGTAAAATGACCTTGCTAATAATTTGTATAATTATTATTATATATTAATTAAATATTAACCAAACCTATATTATTTTCTTAAATCCCTCTACCTAGTTTCCTAACTTCTATATCATTTATTTTTCTCCTCAATATACTAACTAGGCAAATTAGGTAGATTAAACCTTCTTTTTATACTTGACTCTTACTCTCACCCATCTTGATTATTTAAAAAACCTCACCATAATTTTATAAAACCTTAGAATAGATCTAAAAACATGTTTCAAAATTTAAACAACCATTACATAGCTAGGTCACCACCCATAAGTACCAAAACCACCATTAGGCCTAATAGAGACCTAATGTAATTAGGATTTCTCAAAGTACACATTTCACCTTGATCACCTTGGAACACCTTGAGCCATAAAAAATTAATGAAAAGAGTAATAAAAATTAAATTAAACAAACTATAATCTCACCTTATTTTCCCAACACAATTTATCTCATTTCACTCCATAACCACAGAATAAGGTTTACTCACAATTAGGCCTTTTTACTGCCAAAAAGTCTATCTTACAAATTGGAAGCATAAAATAAACTTTATCACATATAAAAAACTAAAAATAAAATTTATATAACCCAAATTACCTTATTTTCATCAAATATTCCATTAAATTTCACAATACTAGGCAAAAGACCTCAAATTGATCATCTCCATATGCTCACTCAGAACTACACATAGGCTTTAAAAACCTAGTCAAGAGCCTTTGACTTTTACCACATTCATAGGATTTAACATGCATAAAAATACATTAAAATTAACCTATGAGATTTATATAACAAATTAATGTGTATTTTATTATTCAAATCTTTTTAAAATGACTTAGGAACATCATTCTCACTCACACATAGAAAATTACCTATAACTCCAAAACATAGTCATGGAAACCAAGACTTAGAACACCTATTTGAACAGTTCTATAAAATTAAAATGGGTATATATTATAAGGTTAAATATCAATATTTTTCTTATACACCAATCTCATGTCTTCACCCTATATAGACCTCACTGTGTTAGATAGGTCACTTTGAGAGCAACATTTTACTTGTATATGAGCATATAAAAATATTATGATCAAGGGTTAAATTTGATATAGGTATTTATAAATAAACCCATTCATTTTTATCCATCCCTAATCCACTACAACCCATCCCTAATCTCATTCTCACTTCTACCTAGTTTTCTCGTTGTCTTCTTCATTAGACCTAGTTAGCAATAGGTCAACTTCCATGACCATTTTAGAATATTTAAGGTATTAAAATTTATTAAAAACTTACATGTGCACAAAATAAAGTCTCACACATAATATTCTAATAATTTTCATGCTTTTACCTAGTCAACCCTACTTGTTACATCAAAAATCTAAGAAACAAGGGGTTTCCTATAGTTTCCACTCACTATTTTGATAGACCAATGTGAATTTGAGAAAACTAGGAGATTCTTATGCATCTTAAAATAATAAGAATAGGTCAAAAAAATAACAAATAATTATAATCCATTTCTAACAAGATATTTCATATTGGGTCACTATTATGGTTATATAGAGGGTTTAGATTATTTTCCATTCTTAACAATCATTCATAAAGATTAGGCCCTCAACCTAGAAAAAAATAATAAGAACTTCAAGATAGAAACATTACCCAAATACCATGAAATTATTTGATCCTAATGAAAATTTTGGATGTGCCAAAGAGCATATGAAAATCCTTCTCGAGTCTGCACCACCTCATTCTGTGCACATAGAAAATCTCAACACCAATTTTCATGATTTATCCTTTAAGATTTGACCTAAAACTTGGTAAAAAAACTTGACATAACCTCTCACACCTCTAAAAACTATATTATGATCTTTATCACCTTGGGAATTGAGCTTAACCCTCATTAGGCCACACTAGCTCTCTTTGCTCATTAGGCCTTGAACTATCAATCATGCTTGGACCTTGAACACACCTTAAAATTTCTTGCACTAATCTAAATACCTTAACCTCATGTCATAAATTTTTTTACCAAGGTCACATAATACCTATCTTATTCTCACAAGCCTCTTGCTACTCATCTCATCTTGCTACTAGGCCTATGCCTTCTCCTTAGGATTTTTCATGTAAGGACTAAGCCTAAAAACTAACCTTAGAACTCTTTTGAATGCCTATTTTCATCTTTATCATGATTACACACCTTTAAACAATCTATAATTATTGTAATAACATAATTCACTAAGATTTACTATGCTTCATGTATATACCTTCTCATAGAGTTAGGTTAGGTTTCTCACGACACATAATGCTTAAGAATTTGAAATCAAAGAAGCTAAGTCTCAATGATATCAACGAAGAAAATTATTCAATCAAGATTATATGAAGACAAGGATAATATCAATAGTCTTAAGATCTTATCACATCACAACATTGTTCCAAGACCTCATATAGAACTCAAAGACTGCTAAACCATGTATGCTTACCTTGTATGCTCCTCAAGACTAGTGCTCAACAATATGCTTACCTTGTATCTTAAACTTGACCTTGACATGTCATCAACATCAAAATAATTACTAGGTTTCCTTCAAATTATCTCTCAATAAAGAGACAATAGGTTGACTTCAAATTTTATCTTGTCATAAGACTTCTTATCACATAGCACTCAACTTGACCTTGACATTAATGACATACATATTGACTTTGACATAAATGATAACATCAATGCCATAATACCAATAATAGGAACATACCTAAATAGGATAGATTCTTTTGATTTTATTAATAATTGGACCAATTAATGCTAATGGCAGTTCTTTAATTATAGGTTTTTCCACTTAATCATTTTCCTCCCCATTAAAATTTTATTAGGGCACACCCCTAAGATTTTTGAGCCTGTGCTCCTAGGTATCAAATTTCCCTTGATTGGAATTTAAGTATATTAAAATTCCACTCAATTATTCACTAGAATCACTACTACCAACTAGGTTAGAATTAGGATCTTTATTATTACTACCTACATTATTATTAGGTGGAGGATTAATTAGATTATCCAAGTTATGAACACCATGGCATCCACACTAATTCTTACCTTTGGCCCTAGTAGAATTAGGGTCACCTTGATTAAAATTAGAAATGACTCATCATATTGATATTTTCCTAACCATCATGAGTAATTTACAAGTTCAAAGTTGAGGTAGGTTAAAGTTCAAAAATCATCCCCAAAGTTACCTAGAGAGTTTAAACCTAGGCTCTGATAACAATGTAACAAATCAATTTTTTAAAATAAAAGTATAACTACACAAATTGAGTATTAATCTCAATAATATCATAAGAAGGGTTCAAAAAATTAAAATTATTTAGAAATAGGTTTTCTAGAGCTGACTTCATAAGAAAGGATTCAACCACTCACTATATAGTAAGCTCAATATGTATAAAGGTACTTTTGTACTTTTATAAATTTTGACCTGAATACATATTCATGTTAGTCATCTTATTTCATAAGACCAACTAAATAAGACTCACTCTTAAAGAGTCCATACTTCATGAAAGTGTAGAGCACAACCAAAACTAATAGAAAGGAATATTCCTAATATTCTTTCTTAAAATCAACATGGTTAAATTATTTCCTAAAGTTTAAGAATAAAAATCTACTTAAACATCTTACTTACAAAAGTGTAAGATAAACATACACATATTCATTACAAAGTAAAGCTTAAATTAATAATAATATTGATCTTATTAACCCATTACATCTAGCATATTATCTAATATATTTAATCCATAATAAAATGTTACATAAGCATTCAAATACCACATAATGATACTCATTTGAATTACTTGAATTCTACATTAGGGTCACCACATTTCTTGATGAATTCCATTAATAATTTAATTCCCATGAAACCATCTTATAAAAATAATTATATTCATTAGCTTTAAATGTCACACATTAAGATATCTTTAGTAGTATACCACTAAAGGGTAAACATTTCTATTAAGCCATTAGTTCACAATAACTAACATAAGATAAGCCTAATTTATAAAAATGATGTTCTCCTCAACTTTTGATATATCACAAGGATATAATCTAGTTCTATAGTAATAGAACCCATTAGCTTATCCACTAAATGACTTTCAGTTTAAATAATATTCAAAGAACATTATAATCTACATAGTTTAAGGACTAAATTAAACTCAAAATAATTAAAGCATAATTTCCTCCAAGTGTCAGCATAAAACATAATTATAGACCTAAGAAATATAATAACCACAACTAAAATTACTGTGTTACAGAAATAAAATTATTAATCCTTTTAATGCAATACAATATCCATCAAGATGAATATGAAATTTTACTAGTCCACTACCAAATAAATATGAGTGGAACCTAATGGTTTTCCATATAAGGATAATTATTTATCATCAATTACTTTCATTGGATTCCAAATAGATCTATCAAGTAGTTAACTAATTTATAGGAGTACATCATTTAATCTAAGATTAAAAACCATAATTACGAAAAAATTATTTTACTGTTATATCGACCATTGCAAAGAAATATGATTATCAATATCTTTATCATATTTAGATATCTGCTATAATTTATTCAATGAAAAAAACTTCACCTTACTACTTATATCTATTACCTTTAAATCAAGGAAGGAAGTTTAAAAACACCAATCATTTATACAATAAACTAAATTAAGTAACTTGTATCAAATAAAAGAACATTTACAAAAACTACCCATAAGATTTTTAATCATCCAACTATTCCTTACAAGTCTGAATCTAATTGTCTTAAAATACAAATGTTATAAAATATAACATTATCATACACTATTGACCCATTTTTTATTTAATTTATATCTTTAAAAAATCACATTCAAATGTCATCCTAAAACTAGGTAAATATGAATACGACACATCTTAGGCATATACACAATTAGGCACAACATGAATACAAACATCAATTCATAACCCACATTGTAAAAATTTACAATCAATCCTTGTATTCATTTAACTACCAAATTACATAATTCAAAAATATTTTATTGAACTAAAATATACATAGTTATACTCAATTCTTATTATTGCCGTTTCAATTAAAAATTCAATCATAAACACAAAAATACTGCATATATATCCCCATTAAAAATAAAAATTACAATTATTAATCAAATATCATAAGGTACCACATAATCTTTGACATTTTAAAATGTATAACTCAAACATAAACACATACACTTGTATCCCAAACAATGTCACTATCTTATAATTTAAACAAGGAATCATGATACCACTCCAATCTTCAAATCAATTATGCAAACATAAGATTAATAAATAGTCATTAGATCTAATAAGGTAAGATGACTTAAAATAAATATCCTAGGTCATCATCTCAAAATCCATAAATCTGAAATGATAATTAAAGATTTTTCAATTTGTAAATAAAAAACAATGAATCCAATCCATAACATAGTTTACACAATTTCTCATTTCATAATAATCAAGGTTTGAAATATCATAGACTCATGAACATCAAAAAAAGTGAGAATAAACCCATTAACTTTTTATAGAATCAAGCCCATATTCCATATATATGTGTGTGTTTTTTTACATGTGCATGCATTTTTGGAAACAAAATGACTAAAGGGGGGTGAATCAATCTCTTAAAACTTTCTTTCATATGTACTTTATCATTTGGTGAACCATCAAAGCAATACAAAGATATAACAGTGCATAAAGAGTCATTCACATGAACATAACACAATATCACACATATGAATGGGAAAAAATTTAGTGGAATAAAACCAATTGATCCCTAAAAATGGACTAGAGTCCTATAAGTCAAAATATCATAATTTTTTGAAGCACCAACTCCACATGGAGCACCAACCACATCTAGCCAAGAACCAACCTAGCTAGGATTTAGCAAGAAACAACTTTTAAAGAGGCACCAACCCCATAGATGACTTCGTACCAAATAAAAAAATTGAGTTATTTGATCACCTTTAGAACACCTTTTTCCTCAACCAGTTGATGATGACCACCTCTTCAGCTCTTCACACTCTTATCTCCCTTAACCTACCTTTTAATTCTCTTCACTCAACTAGGTCTCTTCAAGATAGATTAGGTCATATGACCTTGAAAATAATATATAGTTCCCATATTATATATTCATGATAGTTATTATACACCAATATTATTTTTTAAAATACCTCTTTTAGCTCTTCAAAATGTTATTTCCTTCACTAGCATATTCACTCTCTCTAGCTAGATAATTAGGCATCTTATGCCTTGTTCTTATACTAGGATATTTCTCATACAGCTCTTGGTTAGAAATATACACTTGATGATTTATATTTTACACATGATAATCCTTATTACATTCCATAAACATGAATCAATCATTACATTATGTTGGCCATATCTCAAATGGACCAAATCCTTTTATAAGCCTTACAGAGACCTAATTCAATTAGGCCTTAATTAGAACACATTACCCTTAGATCTTCTTAAAAAAAAATTAAAATTCATAAATGGAAGGAAAAATTCACATAACATTTAAATATACCCCAAATAATCTCATATTATGTCCATGGCACTTTTTAGCTTCAACCACCACTTGAAGCACACCATTTGTACTATTCATAATTAGGCCTTCTCATACATAGAAAGTTTGTTTTGAACTACTAAATATTAAACACAAATTAGATAAAAAAACCATGGAAATAAACCACATATATATAGTATATATTACCTTAGGGTCATCACCATATTATTTAGACTTCACAACTTAAAGCAAAAGGACTCAAACTCATCACTTCAACTTGCTTACCTCGAATTGTCAGTTTACCTTAAAGCACAATCATGTTAAAAATGATCTTAAACATATATATGACCATTAATAGAGAATTATTATTCATTTAAATTATCTTATGAGATAATTATACCATTATTAGATAGAAATATAATATGGTCAAATGTAGATATTAGTCTTGCATACCAATCTCATAACCTTGTATCTCACTGTCTCATCTGAACCAAACAAGTCAATCTGTGAGAAATTTTTTCACTATAATAATTTTAATCTAACATGTTTTCCATCACTATTCCATGTTAACACATCCCTAATCATCTTATCATTTCTACTTGGATTTTTCACTATTTCTACCATTAGGCATGTTAGCGACTAACTAACTTGGATGACCAATTTAGCATACTTGAGGGCTTGAAATTGTATATTAACCTTCATGGGCATGAAACATGAGTCTCAACCTTCATCCTCCATTAATTTTATTTTCTTGACCTGGTCCACTCTGACTGTTACAATAAATCTCTAAGAAATGTGTACTTTCTTATAGGGTCTACTTAGACACCAAACAACTCAATCACAAATGGAGGTGCTTGTAAGAGTTGACTACAACATTTAATATATTATATAGTCATTTGAGACCATTATGGGATTTTTATAACAACATCTTCAACATTGGGTTCTTATTAGGGTTCTAAGAGGGTTTAAACATGTTTCCATTCTTATCAATCATTTATAAAGCATAGTCCCTTAATACAAAAACAAATTCATGTAATTTTGAGATAGGAACATTTTCCATCTACCATGAATAGATTATGTTCCCATGTAGAGGATTCAAGTGTTATTCAGAAAAATAAAATCCTTCTCAGATTGATAACCCTTCATTATCTGCACTCGAGAGATCTTATAACACATTTTCATGTTTTTTCCTTAAAACTTTGACCTCAAACTTCATGCACATGCATAGGAAAACTTGACTCACCTTTTTCAATGATTATATGAGATCATAAACCTTAAAATATGATCATGACCCCTCATTAGTCCACACTCTCTCTCTTTTCTTTCTTAGTGTATGCATCTAAATTTTCTTACCTACATTAACATCACTAATATTACTATTAGTCGACACTAATTCCACTTATCTCATTTATTCTAATTAATCTAATCCTAATATCCCCCATTTATAATAATTTATATATTATTTCATTTTAATATACTTATTCATCTACTAACCTTTTCCATTCCCATCAATCAAATAATCTATCCTAAATCCACATTATCCCATCCTAATCCCATTTACCTATTATTTGGTAATTTTAAATTCCTAATGGCCCACCTACTAGCCTATGCCTAGACTCTCCTACACACCTAGTCCCTAATCACCACTTAATTCTTATCTAATCCCCCATATAATCATCATTAATCTCTAAGAAGGATTCTAGAACCCTCCAAATCTAGAACCTTCTCTATCCTCACCTCTCCTCTCTAGAAGCCTCTAAATCTAAAGGCTTTCAATGAATTTTAAATTCCTTTTAATTATCCACCCTTGATCTCCCTCATCCAACTTTGAATATCATCCATTGATCTCTCTAATAGGACATTTTGTAGCTAAATTCCTAAATAAGGGTAATGATGACAATGAATAAGGAAAGTCTACATACAAGAAGAATTTCAAAGGTAAATTCAAGAAGGGATTCAAGAAGAAGATTTTGTATTCTAAAGATCCTATCTCAACCAAATATAGTGGAGTCAGTGATTTAGAAGAAGAAGATATTCTATTCATGGCTATACATTTACCTTTTAAATGTTTTAATTATGGAAAGATTGGAGATTTTGTAGCTAAATGCCCAAATAAGGGTAATGATGATAATGAAGAAGGAAAGTCTACATATAAGAATAATTTTAAAGGTAAATTCAAGAAGAGAGTTTGTATTCTAAACATCCTAGCTCAGCCAAAGATAGTGGAGTCAGTGATTCAAAAGAAGAATAGATTCTTTTCATGGCTATACATGAAGATGCCTTTGCAAGTAAAAGTAAAGATGATCAAGAAGAATAACTTTGTATTAGACCATTATGGGATGTAAATATTATTAAAATTTAATATGGTAAAATGTAATAATTATACCATTATTAGATATAAATATAATATGGTCAAATGTAAATATTAGTCTTGTTGACTAATCTCATAACCTTGTATCTCACTATCTCATCTGAACCAAACAAGTCAATCTGTGAGAAATTTTTTCACTATAATCATTTTCCTCCAACATGTTTTTACATCAATATTCCATGATAACACATCCCTAATCATCTTATCATTTCTACTTAGATTTTTCACTATATCTACCATTAGGCCTGTTAGTGACTAGCTAACTTGGATGAACAATTTAGCATACTTGAGGTCTTGAACTTGTCTATAAACCTTCATGGACATGAAATATGAGTCTCAACCTTCATACTCCATTAATTTTATTTTCTTTACTTGGTCAACTCTAACTGCTACAATAAATATTTGATAAATATGTACTTTCCTATAGGGTCTACTTAGACACTTGACAACTCAATCACACATGGAGGTGCTTGTAAGATTTGAATACATCCTTTAATATGTTTTCTAGTCATTTGAGACCATTATGGCATGTTTTGAACAACATCTTCAACATTGGGTTCTTATTAGGGTTCTAAGAGGGTTTAAACATGTTTCCATTCTTATCAATCATTCATAAAGCATAGTCCCTTAATACAAAAACAAATGCATGTAATTTTGAGCTAGGACCATTTTCCATCTACCCTTAATATATTAGGCTCCCATATAGAGCCTTGAGGATCTAATGATAAAAATAAAATCCTTCTCAGATTGATAACCCTTCATTGTGTGCACTTGAGAGACCTTATAACACATTTTATTGCTTCTTCCTTCAAACTTTAACCTCAAACTTCATGCACATGCTTAGGACAACTTGACTCACCTTTTTTAATGATTATATGAGATCATAAACCTTAAAATATGATCATGACCCCTCTTTAGGCCACACTCTCTCTCTTTTCTTTCTTAGTGTATGCATCTAAATTTGCTTGCCTAAATTAACATCACTAATATTACTATTAGTCAACACTAATTCCACTTATCTCATTTATTCTAATTAATATCATCTTAATATCCCCCCTTTATAATCATTTATCTATTATTTAATTTTAATATACTTATTCATATACTAACCTTATCCATCCCCACCAATCAATTAATCTATCCTAAATCCACATTATCCCATCCTAATCCCACTTACCTATTATTTGGTAATTTTAAATTCCAAATGGCCCACCTACTAGCCTATGCCTAGACTCTCCTACACACCTAGTCCCTAATCACCACTTAATTCTTATATAATCCCCCATATAATAATCATTAATCCCTAAGAAGGATTCTAGAACCATCCAAATCTAGAACCTTCTCTATCCTCACCTCTCCTCTCTAGAAGCCTCTAAATTTAAAGGCTTTCAAGGAATTTTAAATTCCTTTTAATTCTCCACCCTTGATCTCCCTCACCTAACTTTGAATATCATCCATTGATCTCTCCCTCTAAAATATATTTAAACAAGGATCCTCCTCCATGGAAGACAACTTAGGAATCCATAGTAAGTCCATGTCAAATTAATAAAAAATCTTAGAAGTCTGTAACATCTCCATGCTAAATCAATCCATTAATCCATCATCCATAATCATGACATCATAATGTCAAATTTATAAGTCTAAGGTAATATTAATCCCCATACTCTTTTTTTTATTCCATTTAATAATGGTTTAGAGCATTTATATTTAGTATAATAACATTGATTTAAATTTAAAATTCATCTATTTCATATGTTTCTAATAAATCTAGATATTGCATAAGTAGTTTGATGTTTGAGTGATTAAATTACATTGTTTAATCCATAGAGATCAAATTTCACCTTACATTTTGGTGACCATAGTGAGATGGGATTCCTCCACATTTAACAATTTTTATTGTTATAAATCCTTTTGGTAGCTTGTAGAATCAACTTGTGGAAGAAAAATCTTGGATTTTTGAAGTTTTTGCATGCACAGACTGAAGCTATAGCTTTGCACTCATATTCATAATTGTGTGTAGTCATGATTTTATCCCCAATAGTTGTGACTTTGAACTAGCCATTTGACTTGACCATAAATCATCTCCTCTAACCATGTAAGTTTTTAGTATTTGATAATAATGTAATTCATGAATAGTGATCTTTCATAAAGAGTTGTGATTTTGTTTATAGAATAGTGATTTTTTTACTAATAGTTTGTTTTTGCAATTTTCAAAAAATCATAACTTCATGAATTGTAGTTTTATCTTAATAGTTTTATTTTTTTACTACTTAGTCAAGGTTTTATAAACTTTCATAAAAACACTAACGCTTGACCATTGTATTATAACCTACAGGTTCTCTTCTAATAGGCTTTATCTTGCAGGACGTTTTATCATTATCTAATCTCGTATCTAAACATCATTTCATCATGGTAGAGGTTTTTGATCTCAAATTATATTTATTGACTAACCCCACTCTGTAAAGGAATTTTGTATTTGTGTGGTTTATGGTTTTGTAGGGTTAATAGGGAAGAGGCAAGGCAGGAAGGACCATCTAAGGATAAACCAAAACATAACCCTTCAACCTTCTCTCCTCTTTCAACAAAACTATAGATTTTGAAATTTTTATAATTTTGACCTTGACCTATAGAATCATGATATTATAGTCCCAATAGTGATTTTTCAATATTATGTCAACTTTGCCATCCTATCTATTGGTTATCATCTTTAATTCTTATAGGGTAGACTTAGGATAAATATCTAACTAATACACTTATATTATTTAGACTAATCTAAATTTGAGTTTATTTTGATAAATATTTAATTCTATATTTATAAAAATTTGATATATCATAATCAGATCTAAACTTATCATCTATAAATAGACATTTCTAGACATTACAATTGATCATAACCTGTATATACATCTGACTTGGTAAATAATCAAAATTTTCAATTTTGTACTTTATCACAAAATTACTAATATTGATTTATAGTCAATAGATATTTTGTCATTTACAATCATGGTTTTTTCTAACTATCATTATTTTATAGTTTGACCATGCTAATTTAGCTAATTACTACAAAATCGTAACTCATGATCTACGATTTTATCTTAGAATTGCAATTTTTTTAATTTTTGGTTACAATTTTGCACTATGTAGTCATGATTTTGCATTGAATTTTGTATTTTATTTTATCTTTTTTGAGTGTATTTTTTAAGTCATTTTTGATGATTTTTTAGTCATTTTAGGCCTTACACAAGGCCCAAATTACCTTTGGCATCGAGGGCTCTGCCCCTCAACTCTACCTTGTATTACGATAGGGAGCACAATGGGGGCACTGCCCCCAAACCTCATAAGGGGTGTTTCCCCTTGAAATTTATGGGGGTTATTACCCCTAGAGCTCCACATTATGGACCACTCACCCAAAGAAGTTATAAAACCAAATAATGATTTTTTAGGGTATTTTTTTTCTCAAGGCCTATTGGAATAACACTTTACTTCTTGTAAGGGTAAATCTAGTGGATATTTTGTCTAAATAACATCATAATTTTTTAGGTCATATTTTATCTTATAGGTCACCCCTCTAAATTATCAAATCAAACTACTAATCCTTATTTTATAGGTTACCTCTTTTGAGTACCACTTGAAACTACAAACTGTGTGCTTGTAGGCTACCTATCAAAGACCCCTTTTTGGCACTTTGAAAATCATTTTGAATAATTTTAATCATATATATATATATATGACAATATGATTAAAATTATTCAAAATGATTTTCAAAGTGCCAAAAAGGGGTCTTTGATAGGTAGCCTACAAGCACACAGTTTGGTAGTTTCAAGTGGTACTCAAAAGAGGTAACCTATATATCATTTTATCTTATATATTATTCCTTATTGTATATATCACACACTTAATCATAATCAATTAATTAATCTCCTTTTTATCTACCTGTTTATATTCTAAAGACTAAAATGATGTATGCTCTCCCCTTGCATCCTAGTAGTGATTCTTGGAAGATAAAAAACCACATATAAACCCTCTACCCTTTTAATTTCTAGGGGGATAGTGACTATGGATTTCACCACCATGCACTAGTCCAAACTCTATGTTCTAGTAGAGTCTAAAAATCAGAAGAGCTATCATTTGATGCCTAAGTGGAATTACAATTAAAGGGTTTCATAGAGTGAGGATCAGTTAAGTTCTAATATGAAATGTGGTTAAATAATATATTATATGGATTTGGGCACCATTGTACCTTCACATATATATGGGATGCACCAATAAAACCTTGTGTATACCTAGACTAATAACCTTTGGCCATAATAGGTGTAACATTTTAGGAGTCAATATCAGATCTAAAGTAGCCATCATGTGAAAATGGGGTTGAGAGGGTTTGATCAATTCCTTAATGGGTCACTAGCATATATCCTTACCCATGAATCCATTTTATGACACATTCATTGAGTTACACACCCTTATCAATTGACTAATTTAGGATTCATGATTTTACATGGTGTTTAAGTGTTATGTTAGACCTATGTTGTTTATGAGCTGAGTCAACCTTTTACACCAAACCTATACACCTATCTGGGTCTTTACATAACCCATATTATATATTCTTACTTCATCCTCTTGTACCTCTATCATTTTTTACATCCTTATCATCATCCTAATGTATATTGTCTTTTATACATCCCTTTGCACATCTCATACTATTTCCCATCAGCACCTTCTCTTGATCCCCTTTTAGTCTCATTATATCCACCCATCATTAGTCATTAGCCCATTAATCACATACCTTATTCATCATAATATAATATATCCTTGCCTAATCATCCTTATATTATTATCATTTTCTTGCACATATCATCCTCTTGTATCCTTATCCCATCTCCAATCTTACCTTCATCCCATCCAAGGCTAGTCATACCCACTAATCATTAGTCACATCTCCATGACCTATATATTGTCTTTTATATTCTTGTCTTTCCCTCTTGTACTTATTTTTGTATATCCTTTTATCCCATCCTATCACTATAACCACTTACCATTAGTCAAAACCGCATCACCAACATCTTATCTTGTACATATTTGACATCATATACATATTATCCTTGATTTAATCTCAACCTATTATAGCCATATCCACCCATCATTGATCATCCCCCCATCACTTACATATCCTAATCACATCTGGTATATCCATCCACATCTTATCCTAAGTCCACATCTTTTCATAATTAGTATTTTGGGGACACTCAAGGTTGATGAAAAGGGGAAAGTAAGGGGAGATGAAAATGAAATAGTAGTTATCCTAGGTGTTGGTATGTCTAGTGGGATTGTATTCAAGATGATTGAATCCATGAATATATATTGTTATGTAGTTTTGGTGATTAATTGGGTGGGAATGTTGATTAGAGATGATATAGAAGGAATTGTAGAAGGAGGGAGTGAAATAATTGGAGAGGGGGGAATTATGTAAGGAGGAAGTAGAAGTGAGACCTGAGTGTCCATTTGAATTGATTGAACTATAAGCAATGGACTTACTGACATATGTAAACTAGTGGGAATGGAGGGGAAATTTCTTAAGGTGAAGGTGGAGAGGATATAGATGGAGAAGGTGTTGAAGCTAATAGAATTATAGAGATAGGTAGAGGGACTATAATAGATATAGGAGTAGATACTATGATTGAGATAGGAGTAAAAATAATTAGAGTTGTAATAGTAGTTATATCTTCATATGAAATCACTAACGGTTGATTTGTTGTTTCTCCTTGTCTTTTTTATTATTCTCTCTTAGCATTTGAATTTAATTTTCTCTTGTGGGAAACCACTAGCATATTTGCCTATTATAGGAGTGTTCCACTATTAGAACCTTTTGCTAATGGTGGCACTCCCTTCTCCTTGAGTTCTAGTAGCTTCTCATTGATTCTCACTATTTATTTAGTCACCTTGACCCCATTTTTCCTAAACCAACTAATTTTTCTATTTATTTCATTGGTGGTTCTATCCAATAATGATAAATATTCAAGAATGGACCACTTAACTATTGGAAGGGGTTGAGCATAGACTTTTTTCTCATAGTAGACCTTGTCTATTGAGGACTCATCATCAACCAAGTAATTAGGGATTGGTACCATGTAAAAGCCTTAATTTGATCAAGGTTAATCTTAGAATAGTCCTTTATTCTTACTTCCTCTTCATGTTTCAAGTCTTCCTAGTAGTCTTCATAGTAGGGGACATGGGAGTATGTTGAGATTCCTAGTGCACTAGTAATGTTTTCATTCACAACATATATTGTCCTTTCCTCTAGATACCTCAAAGTCATTTAGGTAATTTCAGCCTTTGCACAATTATCTTTATATAAATAATGGAATGTGTACCTCCCTATGTTGATGGGGAAATGAATTACTATCTTGTGTTTGTTGGATAAAAGCTTGTGAGTTTAAACTAATTGCCTCATAAGCTCCATCAAAGCCCATTTGTCACTTACATACCTTGGGAGGGTGTAAATACAATCATTGAATCCTCTTACTCTAATATATAATTAGGTGGGGAATTAAATGAAATAAAATCCCCTATTGGTAATCTCAAAGGTGGTATCATCAGAGAATGTCTTCTTCTCCATCTCTTTGTTGAACATGACTATGATGTAGTAGATGAGCACATCATTTACTCTCATGAAGTGATGCCTAATTACCTCAAGAGTGAGGTTAGGGTAATAGCCAAAAACTTTATTTTCTTGGTCAACTATTATGTTTAGTCATAAGAATGCTCTCCCCTTTGCTAATATATAAACTAGATAAGAATTTATATAGAACTTCCCTATATGTTGGACTTCCATCAACTACTTGTGGATGGAGTCACTGATCAATTGTGCCTAGTGGATATACTACTTGTTTTGATGGATTACCCATATTTATTAGTACATCTTATCTTGGAAGTTGTTTGCATTAGGGTTACTAGTGATTCTATGCAGCAATATGATTAGATCACCTACCTCATCCTTAAAATATAATCTTACTAATGTTTTAGGAAATCTTATGGATGTATCCCTAGGGATATTTAGACCTTACTTATTCATTACACTTTTAAATCTAATGTTATTATCTAGATAGAATTTATTTTATGACTTGGGATTCATATCTAGGTAACTCTCATATTTAAGTATTAGGAGCATAGAGTTTATGAAGTCTGGGTCTATGTTTAGAATTCCTTATCCTTTATCATTCAACACTTCTCTCTTATTAGAATCATAGTTATTTGACAATGTGATAACCATATCAAGGCTCTATACTAATAGGAGGAAGGTTGATTCTTGGGGTAGTCCATAGTCATAAATGCTCTGAATCTAATAATTTTTAAATTTAGCATTCACTCTAATCCAAAAATCACCTAGGTCAATGTGACCTAGTTCTATATCTATAATCTCATTTGTATTAGATTCTAAGATGAGTGTAACACTAGGTCCCTTGGAATTTAACTTCATCTCTTTCCCATACATGGATTTTGGAGAAATCACTAGGGGAAAACCAACTTTAGAGTTGGTGGGATTTGAAGGTACAAAATCTAGGTGAAAGCTTTGGTGGATATTGGAGTTAAAATTATAGGGAAAATATTTAGTGGAGATGGTAGTTGAAAAATACACTTACATTTTTTGATGAAAACTCTGGTGGAGATTTGGGTTTCTCAATGCACATCAAATGTCTACAGGCCTGTGAGGTTGTAATTGTAGGTAAAAATTATATAGGTTTTAGAGTTATCTTAGCACTTGAAAATTTTGTGGGGATTGTTTAGGCAATATACAAAGGAATATTTGCTAGTTTTCATGGAATTTTTGGAAAACCCTAGGTTTTCAAATGGTAAGGAAGATAGAGGGAAATGATTTCAATAGGAAAAAATGCTCATACAAAAAAACTTAAATGACACCATGAAAATAACTAAAAAACCCTAACAATGCTCAAACAAAGAAAACCCCTAAATTTCCAATTGGATAGGAATAAAATGTGAAGAAAATAACCTATCTTAATTTGGTAGAGGAAAAAAATAGCTAAAAAATACAAATCAATTGGGGAAAACCATGTAGATGGGAAACAATGGAGTCATGGCTTGAGGGCATAACATCATGGGCCGAAGTTGATAGAAAGGTCATAGTTTTAGGTGTGGAGATCAAAAACCAATTTATTAAATAAATAATGAATTATGATAACCCTAATTAGATTTATATACAACCTCTAAAATGAATTCCCCTAGGTTGATGGTTAGCAGGAGATCCTAAGTCTACAAGCAATTTTACAACTTTGTCTACAAGCAATTTTACAACTTTGTAATTTTGAAATTTACATTTTGACCTCTAAATTATATGGGATGAATTCAATATTTGGAAATGGGAAGGTATAAATTGAGGCATAATTTAAAAATTTTCATTCTAGATTATGTAGGAAGGGTAGATGGTAGGAGGTCAAACTTGAGTTGTAAGTTACAAATTACAACTAGAGTTCCAGTTTCTAGTTGGAGTGATTTATGAGAAGCAGAGGTTGGGAAGCAATCTAAAAGTTTACAAGTTGAAAATTGATATCCAATCTCTAAAGTAAAACTCCATTTTCAATTTGTGATTTTGCAAGTTGAAATTTGTGAGTGGGGTTCTAGTTTTTGATGGTTATGGGTTTTGTCAAAAGTGGAGGTTGGGAAGCAATTTATAAGTTTGTAAGTTGAAAATTGCAAACCAATAATTGGATTCCTCTAGCTAGGTGTTTATTAAGAAGTGGAGGTCTAGATGCAATTTTCAATTTTGTAAGTTTTAAATTTTACCTAGATCTCTAATTTCCATCAAGCTTTGGGAAATGAGTGTCTTGGGTCATTTTAAGGAATTTTTTCCAAAAAATTAATGGGTCTCCCTTAGGTGAATAACATTTTGACATTTTTGGGAAAAAAATATCAAAACAACCATGGAAATAAATCACATATATAGAAGATATATGACCTCAGGTTCGTCACCATATACTTTAGACTTTAAAACTAAGTGAAAAAGGACTCAAACTTATCACTACAACTTACTTACCTAAAACTACTAGTTTACCTTAAAGCATAGTCAAGATGAAAATGACCTTCAACATATGTATGACCATTTATATAAATTTATGATGCATTTATATTATCTTATGATATCATTATACCATTCTTAGATATAAATATAATATGGTCAATTGGTACTATTTGTTTTATAGACCAATCTCATAACCTTGTATCTCATTGTCTCATCTAAACTAGATAGGTCAACTTGTGAGCAAATTTTTCACTATAATCACTATCCTCCAACACTTATAACAAACATGATCATGTATTAAAATTAATAAAAACCACCTTAATGCACATTTTTCCATCATTATTTCATGATAACACATCCCTAATCATCTTCTCACTATTACCTAGGTTTTTCACTATTTCCACCATTAGGATTGTTAGTGATTGGCTAACTTGGATGACCAGTTTAGCATAATTAAGGGATTAAAATTTTACATAAACCTTAATGGACATGTAACATTAGTCTCAAAATTCATCCTCTATCCATTTTCTTTTCTTTACTTGGTCAACTATGATTGCTATAACAAATCTCTAAGAAATGTGCACTTTTCTATAGGGTATACTCACACACCTGACAACTTAATCACACTTAGAGGTGATTATAAGAGTTTAATACAAAATTTAATAGATTTTATAGTCATTTTATACCATTATAGGTTTTTTTTAATAACATATATAACATTAGGTTCTTATTAGGGTTCTAAGAGGGTTTAAACCTATTTCCATTCTTAACAATCATTCATAAAGCATATCCCCTTAATCTAAAAATAAATGCCTAGAATTTTTATTTAGTACCCTTCCCCATAAACCATGAATATATTAGTTCCAAATAAAATATTTTATGATCTAATTAGTATAATAAAATCCTTCTTAGGTTGAGAACCCTTCATCTTGTGCACTCGAGAGACATTATAACACATTTTCATGCCTTATCCTTCAAACCTTGACCTCAAAATTCATGAACATGTTTATAAAAAATTTAATAACATTTTAAAATTATTATATGAGCTCATAAACCTTTAAATATGATCATTAACCCTCATTATGCCACATGCTCTCTCTTTGATTGCTTAGACCTTGACCTACAAATCACATTAGGCCTTGAAACTAAACTTCATGCCTCTTTCCATGTGCTATCCACCTTAATCACATACAAAAGTAACCTATATCATGATGAAATATTTCTATACATCCTTATTATGATTTTAAAACATATAATGATGCCTCATTATGCCAAGCAGGGTTTAGAAGTGGTCTAGTTGTAGACATGATCTATAGGTCCTACCACTTTAGGCTCACCTTGATATTTTAATGAGTGATAAAAAAAATCATATAAATTATCAATTAACCTCATATATTCACTCATTATAATGTTCATTCATCCCACCAAACCATCATAATCCTTCAAGCAAAAGACTAGGCATTATATTCACATACCTTGTGAAGATATTACTAGGCTCAAGTACTTGTCAAATTTGACAAAGACATTCCATGTTGACCTTAAAAACACTCATGAAGTCATAATAATGTATTTTATACTCTCATAATCACTAAAACAATAATCAATATTCTCTCTCATAGCTCTATTCATTAATAACCTCATAAAGACCTTAAGAGCCTTTGACATCAATGTCAAACCTCAATAATAGGAAAAATGATCAACATGCATGTATATAGTACATTACAAACCATTAAGTCAAAATTAAATTTTTTAAATCATATCAAAATGACTTATGCATCAGTGAAACATATATAAAGTATCATTGATAAAGAATATACTCTTTACTATAGTCACTAATATGTATAATGAATATAATTTGACATTTTCAACATAGTTTGATGAATATACCACACATTATCACCATGGGTCATTTAATTATGGATTCCCAAATAAATATTGAATATAAAATTTTTAATAAGTAATATAATAAAATAATAATAATGCATGTTCAAAAATATTTTTCCCTCAGACATTCGAGTTCAAATCCATCCATGAAGAGTGAATTAAAACCCACTTAACTAGTTCCCATGAGCCCCTCATTGGTGGTCCTAAACCACCCCAAATATTGATGAGATTGGAAATTGACTCACAAGGATATGTCCATACAACATCAATGAGTTTCCAAATATCAATACACTTCAAAAAACAACTCGATGGCATATTAGTAAATCACAAAAAAACACTTTAACAAACACAATGATTTTCCCATTGAAATGCTACTATAATAAAGTGGTATTTTGAGTAAGAAACCTACAAGTGAAAAACTCATGCTAGGGTTTTAAATTCAAAATTAAAAACCTATATCATATCCTTAGTCATAAAAATAGGTAGATATATTCACAAAAAAACCATACAATGACATTGAAGGAAATATACATAATAAAAATGTAGAAGCATTGAAATAGACTTGAATTCACCATATTTTCACCAATGTCACTACAAATTAAAAAATTCCATAAAATAATAACCTTAATTACTTTATATAAGTAATGTAGACCTTGTTACATTAAAAAATCCACACTAAAGATCCAAAAAATTGAAACCTATGTATGTGTCTCTTTGTCACCCAACATAGTTTTATTTCTCCTTCCTATGCAAATGAACAATAATGTCCACCCCCAAAACTGAGGTATTGGTTGTATGGAACCTTAAATCCATATTTCCCATGTATTAAAGTTTTAAGTGGTGAATAAAATGGCCTCCATGAATGCTCATAACCACTTAATTGTATAAAAACCCTCCAACACATCGAGATAAGGTAGACAAACTCCCATTATATTTGATAATGAGTAGATTTTATTTTCCATAGTTACAACAAAAAAATAAAATTAGAATGTTCCAATAGTTTACAAACAACATCCTCAACATACTCAACATACAACCCTAAGTAAACATAAATCCAACCATGCCAAATCTAAAGTCATCATAAATAATTACAACTAGAATATGACCATGCCAACATAACTCTTGACATAAGTCCTTTGCCTTAGTCATGAAATAACTCAAGGCATCAATATTAAAAACAAAAATATTAAATTAATACAACCACTTCAAGAGTCATCAAATAAATTTTAGATATGAAATGCTTCACAACATAATGTCTTAGTAAGCATGCCAATTCAAATCACCTAAAGACATCAAAGAAGCATAACCTTAAAACATATAAATATGCTCAACTAGGCAATAAAAATAAATTTGAGACCAACTAATATAGTGATAATATAATTTAAATAACTATATAGTCATTTTAATCATCAAATCATGAAATATAAGTTATTCTAATAGTGCCCATGTAGGTACAAGATCTCCTTTATAAAAAGTCTAATAATGCAAAACTAATTATTTCCATAACTTGACTTTGGAAATCAAATAATAATAACATAAAAAATGAACTTATCAACATAAAAATCAAGCAAATATTAAGATAATGATATAGTAAACTATGATGAAAATGATGATCTTTTAGAAACTCATGGTTCATGTTGTAAATGTATTAATAACCATTTCACAACCTTGTTTATCCAAATTCTTGATTTGGGCTAGAATATAGGAAAACCCTACAATCACCAAAATATGAAATCAATAGTATCCATTTGATAACTATCTAAATAAACACAATTGCATAACAGTTAAATAATAATAAAAAGTAATCAATTTCAATATAACACATACCAAAGTCATCTCCATATATATCATAATGTGTTAAGTCAATCAAGGTCTGATGAAACTAAATGTGATCATAACAAAATATCTAATAAATCAAAGTCCAAACTCATAACAATCAACAAAATAAATTGAGTTCAAAGATGAGATTGTGATACAAAAATTATTACATAATAGAATATTATTTATTTTAAATTAATTATTTTATTTTAGTTGACAACATATTCACTATCAAGGCTTCACTACTAAATCAATAGGTATAGGATAAATCAATGGATAAAAATGAGCTAGTAACTAATTACACTCTTGATTTATATGTGGTTTATTTATGTTATAATATAAACCAATGGGTAAATTTATCATTTTTATTCATGGAATTCACTATTTCCATTTATGGCCTTAATGCAGGCTTGAGTAGATATAAAAATTTATTGGAAGTAGGATATTCATCCTCGTATTTGAAAATAATCTATTTTTTCTACCTTTCTTTTATCAAAGATTTAAATTTTTCTTAATAATTATCTTATCATCTCCAAAATGGAATTCTAAGATAAGATTGACTAATATATCCACATCTCTTTTCATCTCATATAGTTGATATAATATATGATTAATCACAGTTTGGTTCCATTCGTAAGTTGTCTCTTTCCTATCATAAGTACATAGGTGGTAGGAGGAATACATTTGATATGAGATATTATGTAAAACTAATTTATTATTACTAATGATATCCACCATTTATGATAACCATGTATCTATATTTAACCTTACTTCTGTTATGGGAGTAACTAATATAAAATTAGAATTTAATTTTTATGTTTGTAACTTGAGCTTATAAATATATTCCCACATTTCTTTGGATTGTTTCTATAGTTGGGAGTGCTTATCCCATTTATATTTATATATATTCTTAAAAATAATTTTTAATTCATTAATGGAGATTCATTTTTTGTATAACTTTTCCATAGATTCATTAATCTCTAACATTTTTCATTATATTAATTATTTATTAATAATTTCTTGTTAAGATAATCTTAAAATCCTCAACCTATTTCACCTAAGATATACTATGTTTATTTTTATTTTTATTTTTATCAATTTTCTTAACCTTTTAGTTTGGTTCTCATCTCTATTTAATTTCCTTACTATTTTTTTATTAGTATAAATATACTGCTTCAATAACTTTGTTTTTTAAGTTAAATTTATCATCAGTTTGGTAGTTTGTTACATAATCATGATTTAACCTTTTAGGGTTTTACACATGTAATTTCTAAGTTAGATTAAAAGGCCAAGTTGTCTAAATTAGTTAAATAATATGTAATAATTAACCATTGATTTTTTTTAATATATTTTGACTTATTTTTACTTTATAAAAATAGTAATAAATAATTATTAATATATAATTATCTATAAAATGGCTATCATAGAATATCTAGGTTCTAAAAACTAGGTTTTGGAGAGGTCTAAGTGTCACCATCAGGGACATAGGGTCTAACTATTCACTAGATAGTATCACCCCACCTAGATAGTAATTCCATGATGCTATAGTGTCCTTATAATGGAACTAGTGTCCTCTTTATAGGAATATTACTATATTTTGTGAGCACCTATACATGTATTTATGGTTTCTATTCCTACACACACAAAATCTAGAACTCTATATTGTGCCTAGAATATATGATTTAATGTGAAAATGCTAATCTTCCTTGAAAGTATGGCATGTGAAATTAATTTTTTTTCATTATTAGGATAGGTTAGACATTCTCAACACTTGACTATAAAGATATTTTCCTACATACCAATACTCTAAGGAGGGATCAAGCCCAATGTAGTTCTCCCACCTAATGCTTGGTGAAAGTGCAAGTGAATGATAGAATGGGAGTGTTATTGAATTCCTTGAGTGTTATTGATATTGAAAATATTTAAAATATGGGATTAGGGTAGTTTTAGATGGTATTATGTAGAAATAGGTTAGAATATGGATCAAATACCTTAATTTTTCTCAACTTATTTCTTATTTGGATAAGCTTTTGCATATTTTTTCCATCTAGTGGATAGAGGTCAAATAGTCTTATATTTATAGAGACTCATAGCTTGTTTAGATAATAAAATTTACTTATGTTGACCTTAAGAGGAACACAGATTTTAAAATATATCTATTTGGGAGAGTTAGGGCAAGGGACACTAGTTACAAGTTAGGGACACTAGCACCATATGGCTCGAAAGTCCTTAATGTGGTGATATTATCCAATTGGTAGACTGTTATGTATACTAGGTTGGGATCAAGGATGGTTGTTCTAAAACTATGTTTGAGCTGACAAAAGATGTTTTTCATTTTCACAATGGCCAGAAAAGTGTGATAAAGGCTCTAATATAGGTCTACGTTTAAAATAAGAATAGGTCATCTCAAGCAACACTCTTATCATCCAAATAATAATTTTAGGTGATTACATTCTCCCCACTTTATGCTATAAATTAAACAAAGAGGAATAACTAGTATAATTAAAAAATAAGCATACCTAGACTTACCTAGGAAATGAAGATTTTTTAGTTGAGTCTAAGTCTGTGAAACTAGGTCTACATATGTGGAATTTGATCTAAAACAATGTCCTACAATGAAACATACAAAAATAAGTCCTTAAGAGATTATCAAAATCAAAAGACTATGTTGAATAAAGTAACTAAGTAAAGTTAATTAAATAGATAGGAAGGAGGAAAGGAATGAATACACCTTATTAGGTACATGAACCAATGTATGAACCTAGTGAAAGCCTATGTGTGTGTGAGTTTACATAGTGATAAAATCATTGAATAACTTGTAATGAGTTGATATCTTGCTCATTCCTCATACATGGTTGGTTCAAGAACTTAATCTATTTTTGACTCCATCATTAACCACCCCTACTCAATGGATCATGACCTATGAATAGCTTGGATAATACTTTTAAGTGTGTCTAACCCTCTCATGTGGGTGGCTCAAGAACTCAAGTAGGCTATGACTCCATCATTTCACACTTGTGTGTAGTAGATGCATCTGAAGCTGAACTATGTAAAGTGTTGAAAAGTATCTAACTTGGTATATATAACTATGTATGTTAGATCTATGACCACTTGGGTACATTAGGCATCTTTGGGCCACTTAAGAATGCAAACCACTAGAGATGGAGTAAGGCATGACATTGGTAATAACCTAGAATATTATATAAAGTGTACACACCATAGAGAATAACATGGAGTTTTCCATTCCATCTAATCAACTTATGTGTAACTAAGTATAAGGAAGCTATGTGTCATGCACATGCCACCAATTGAATATCTAAGTATACTAACTCTGAACTGAGTATGTAATAAATATATCTATGTATCTAAATTGAATGTCGGAGTGAACATGTCATGCATGATGCCCCCAATCTAAGCAACAAGTATGAATCTAAGCTAAAATGAGTGTATTTGAGTAAAATCTAAACATAATGTCAAACATGTGACTATATCTATGAAAATATGTATTATAGTTGGTGTATTGGTCTACCTAATCTAGACTAAACTGAAGTTGGGGATATGAGACAGCAGCACCATGTAGTGGATATTAATGGCCTATGGCACTAGTGTCCCAATCTAGGTGCTAATGTCTATCTAGTCTAAAATCTTAGTGATCTAAATTGCTTTTTGAGATATTGTCTTTTATTGTGTATAATTTTTGAAACTAATCATGTGTGTTGAAAATAATTTATGAATATAAATGTAGGAGCTTGATATCTATCACAAACATTTGAATGCCCCCTATTTTAAGGGTATATGTGGAACCTATGTAAGTTTCTTCAAAAGAAGTAACTCCTAAGTGATATTACAATATAATGTGCAAACATAACATCAAAATGTAAAAGAATCTAAGCATGAGTATATAGTGTAAGATGTATGTTGTAATCTAGCATTTCACAAGGGTGTCAAGATATATGTAATCAATGCATATAACATCAAATCTTAGTAGCTACTTAAGGGGATGGGGCATGATGTCTATCATGACACCCAAGTAGGAAGGTTATATGCATGAAGTCCCTCATGGCATCAAAAACTAGTGTAACAAGCAAATACAAGTGTCATGGTGGTGAATCATATAATAAAGCATACATAAAAACACATGAAGCATGAAAAAGTAGGGCAAGGGGACATAATACAAGGGACATGGGCACATGTCACTAAACATTAAAATGAAATACATACAAGGATATGTTCAAATGTCCACATATGCAAGAAACAAAAAAAATATCTTAGTGCCACATAGAAATACATGTTCAAATGTTTACATATACAAGCAAGAAAAAACACAAAATGGACATGGGCACATGTCCAAGGCATATAAACATAGAAGTGACATAAAGCCAAATAATAATGGAATATTCAAATTCCTTGAAATAGAATAAGCATAGGAAATACAATCAAGTCTAAAATAGGAAATCTAGAAATGAATGCATGTATAACTATGTAGTACAAATCTATGTAAATGCTAGGATGTACATATACTAAGTCTAACTAGTGATAATCAACAAAAAAATGAGCAATGAGTAGTAATGATCAATATCAAGATATATCAATGCATAAACCAAAATGTATAGAATGCAAGGATAACACATGGTAGTAGTAATTGTGTGATATGAAATGCCCTTAAGTGGGTGGATTTATGACATTAATAAACTTGGATCAGTGTATAGCCCCTAGTGGGTAGATGATAGCAAGTCTAAATGATTATACTAAACTCGAGTCTTGTATGTAATCTATAAACACTCAAATAAAATTCACGATACTAAAATAGATAACATATGTAATATTGGGTAAGGGTAAGAAATGTAAACATAAAAATGCATATAATCTATAAATTTTGTATTTTCTAAGTAATTTTTGAATGTTTTTGTATTTTGATATGTTATATTATTTTTTTATTTTTTGGATGTATGTTATGTACAATAAAATGAAACCTAAATATGTACAAGGAGTGAGAGAGAGAGAATAAAGTATGTACAAGAGGGTAGGAACCATACTACCCAATAAGTCTCATGGGAGACCCACTATCACCATGACCTATGTTGAATAATAGAACTATGATTATGAATGTTATGTGAAAGGAAAACCAAATTCTCATAATATATTTTGAATATTAATTTGTGTCTAAATATTCTTGTGTAGTGATGTTATGAATGTGTGGCAGTAACTGTGATGCCCTATGAATGGTAAGGGTCTTAATAACCCATCTAGTAGAAGAAGTTATAGGTGACATAGGTGCCCTATGATGAGAACCCATAAAACCCAATAATACTAATATTAGAATAAATTTATTATAATAAGGTCCTCTAAAATCTATGACATATGTCTAATGCAATAGTCTTTCGATTAATGTTCTCCATGGGAGAGTATGCGTATGTGTTGATACCATAGGAGTAGACTTGGCCTGCACTGATAGCTCTTTTGAATGCTATGATGTATTTATAAGAGCTATACTCTTAGATATAATTTATAGTTTTAAAATATCTAGTAATGGTTCTATAATTATAACTAGTGTTTGTGATGGAACTAGAAGTGGTAACTATGCTAGAATGGGTAGAGGATACTCTTACAGGTTACCCTCAACTTTAACCAATTTATTAACATGTATTTACTTTAGGAATTAGTTTATCATAGGTAGGATGGCTTGGATCTACTATAACCATGGCCTACCCAATAATATATTGAATACACCTATACTAGGTAATACTAAGAACCAAGTGACTATGTGTGTTGGTCTAACTTGTAATGGAAGCACAGTCTCCCCAATGGATCTCTAAACATGGCCAATAAAACCACTAATGATTGTATATATTCAAAATATTTCCCACTTTATGCAACCAAAGTGCTATAAGGGTTTCATTGTGCACAAGCTTATACTTGACCCATTATCAATCATAACACTTTGAAAAGGATGTTGGTCAATATATGCTCGTATGAAGAGTGCATGTAAATATATGTCATCATCCATAATATCCTACTTGAAAAATGTGATAAGTGGTCTAGTTGACATTATAGTATGATACATTCCAATAATTTTATGCAATGGATGTGCCTCTTCTATAACTATGTGATATGAATCCAGTGGTGTGTGTCCCTAGTATGTTTAGTGAATACCTAATGTGCCCCCTACCTCATTCATTATATTCTTTGGGAAAGGATATAAAAGTATCTTAAATGCCTTATCCTCTATTTTTTGTTGTTTTTATTCCTCTATTGGCATGACCATAATAATAATGTTATCCTGAATTAGATTTTGTATCTTGTGCTTTAGGCTAATGTATTTGTTTATCATGTGGATTAATGCCCTCTAATACTCACATAATACATTTAAATTATATTTATTTGGAAGAGGTCATATTGTATCGATATATTTAATGGGATTGAGATACATGACATTACATTCCATGAATTACTTTAGAACCCATGTTGGTGACTCTAGAATATTAGTGAATAATATGTGCTGAGGAGTAGATAAAACCAACTAGGAGATGGCTCAAAATCTACATTGACTATGGCCTTTTGATCATTTGTTTTCTCTATGGCCCTTACCTTATATGAGGGTTTTTTTAAAATATTATTATTTGATTGTGATCCATTTGTATACTTGATTTTTCCCACTAATAAGAGCTTAGCCTCTCTTCCCTTGATTATGTGGAAGAAATCAATAAATGTAGGAAACTTATTGAAAAGATAGAATTATGAAATTTTGGCAAGAGACTTCTTTTAAATATTTCTTAAAGTTATTTTTATACCATGTAGCTAGTCAATTTGGCTAAAATTATCTTGTATCTTAATACATAATCTGCAATAAGCTCATTTGAATTTTGCTTTAACTATGCCACTTGTGCATATGATATATTATCACTAATGTTGATAGATAATTTTTCTAGACACATGTCATTTAAAAGATATAATTCCATGATATATTTATTTGGTAAATCATAGAACCATTATATGGCATAATCCTTGAGACTATGTGGAAATAACTTAGTAGAAATCCAATCATTAAACACATAGTCCAATATTGTTATGTGAAAATCTCTAAGATAATTATCTATCTTACCTTTATCATTATATAATGTAATCTTGGGTGATAAAAAACTAGATTTCAAGGGAGTTGTATCTATTTGATGTGCCAAAAGTGTATGTAAGAGAATGTTAGAATCCAAGACATGTGATGGCCTAGTGTCTCCCTTCTCAAGATGTAACACCTTAGATTACAGAGTATGAATCTCATGCATAAGTTCTTATACATCTATAGTGGAATAACAATACATAAGTGGTGTATCTATCACTGATGGTTTTTGAACTAAAATCTTAGGTTTTGATAGCTGAGTTGGTTGAGTTGGCCCCACTGGAGGTATAATAACATTATTAACTAGGGGAGTTGAAGATTGGCCATTGTTTGTTTTATTATTGATTTTAAATATGGCTTGTATGATATGTGCATGATCAAATTCCTATTCTTGAATTATATCTTTGAATCCATGTTATACCTCATATTTTTTCATAATTATGTGATTAATGTTAAATGGAGGGAGAGTGTCCCAATTTTCAATGTGTACCTCACCTTGATCTTGGTTGTATTGTTCATCATTGAATGCATTATCATTAAAATACATATAATTAAGGTGTGAAGGATGCATAACTAGAGTTATGATAGGTTCCTTGTCTATGCTATATGCTTGGATAGCAATAATATGAATATGTTCTATAAAATTACCACCTAGTGTAGCACTTCTTCTTAAAGGAAGAGAGATAGCTTTTTTATATGGCATATATTCAACAAATTGGAATAAAGCTAATAAAATATAATATATTAATTCTAAAAAAATAAATTAATCTACTAAAAATAGGAACAAAAAGGATTCAATCCCTAAGAGTATATGGGGTTAGGGTTTTTTGAATCTAGGGTTTCTTTGCAAAAATTTAAATTATATTTAAATAAATTAAAAACCTAACATTTAACAAATTTAGCTAGTGAGGTTGCCTAAAAAATTAAAAAATCATAAGTATGCAACCATAATTTATTTCAAAAAAAATTTGTTAATGCAAATTATGGTTTGAAGCAATATTTAAAGTAAGTTAGGTTCATAGAATGATTTAACCTTTTAGGGTTTTACACATGTAATTTCTAAGTTAGATTAAAGGGATGAGTTATCTAAATCAATTAAATAATATTTAATAATTAACCATTTATTTGTGATAATTTTTTAATTATTTTTACATTTTAAAAATATTAATAAATATGTGAAAATAGAGACTTATCTAGAAAATGACTATTGTAAAATATCTGGGTTTTGGATATGTCTAAGTGTCATCTACAAGATTATGGGGTCTAATTGTTCATTGGACAATAACACCCCACTTGGAAAATATCCCCATGATTCTCTAGTGTCCTCAAAATTTAACTAGTGTCCTCTTTTGAGGATTTTTCCTATTTTCTAGGAGCACATGCGCCTATGTTTCTAGGTTATATTCTTGCACGCATGAAACCTAATACTCTTATTGTGCTTAGAAAATATAATTTAGTGTTCAAACCCTAATCATCATTTAAAATATGTCATGATTAATAAATGTGTGTTAATTATTAGGATAGGTTGGACATCCTCAACATCCCATTGTGAAGAGATTTACCTACATACCAATACTCAAAAGAGGGATCAAGCCTGATGTAGTTTTCTCACCTAGTGTTGGGTGCAAGTGTAAGTGAATCCTAGAATGAGAAATATCTTGAATTCCTTGAGTGTTCTTGAGATTTAAAATATTTTAAATTTATGCTTAGGGAAGTTGTATATTGTATTATGTGTTAATATGGTAGAACATGGATCAAATACCTTAATTTTGCTCAACTTATTTCTTTTTTGGATACTTTTTTACAACTATTTTCCATCTAGTGGATAGAGGTAAAATAGTATTGTATCTATCAAGATTCATTCCTTGTGAATATAACAAAATTTACTTAATCTGACCTTAGGAGGGGCACATGTTTGAAAATATATCTATTTGGGAGAGTTAGGGAAAGGGAAACTAGCACTATGTGGCTCTAATGTCCTTAACATGCATTAGTGTCCAACTGGAAGACTATTGGGCATATTGGGTTGGGATATTGGAATGTTTTTATCGAACTATGTTTAAGTTGACATGAGATTTCTATGGTATACACAATGGATAAAAAATGTAATAAAGGATCTAGGATAATTTTAGGGCTAAACTAGGAATAGGCTATCTAAATCAACAATATGATAATCTAAATACCACTTTTAAGTGATTATAGTACATAACCTATTTTTCACCTTATTTTCCTTTGGCCTCATTTATTTCTCAAGCCTTATAATCTATAGAT